>JAEIFU010000077.1:0-281892 GCA_018904235.1 Lordiphosa stackelbergi
TATGCGCACCACTATGTTTTTGTGTGTCGCCGTCCATGATCGATGGTTTTGGAGGTCTAGAGGGACGTTATGCTCAGCAGCTAGAAGTCGCCATTCATTGAAGCATTGAGCTTCATTTGCTAGTAGCAGCTTCGCAGTTTTATTAACCAGTCTTGTTGCTGGTTTTTCCATCACCTGCCTCTTGTAGGAAAATGTGTGCCCAAAGTGTAGCTATTGTATATGGCTCGGGTAGTCCGGTCTCAATATAAATTGCATAGTTTGGAGTGTTTCGTGGTAGCTGGAATATTTTCTTTAAAAAAAACGCCGCAACTTCTCCACATCTTCATGACGGAAAATTCCCCATACCTGTGAGGCGTAGCACAGAACGGAGCGGGCGGTTGCTTCGTACATCTTATATTGGTTGGACACTCGGTAGTACGTTGTTGTTGCTCATTAGTTTGTTTCCAAGAGCTGTTTAGCGCCATGATGGATTCCTTTAGTTTTAGACGAAGGTGCGTTGAAAATTTTCCATTTGAGGTCATAGTAACTCCAAGATACTTGTAAGATGTTTCTCTATATCTGCACCGTTTAAGCTCCATGTTTCCCCTTGAGCTGCACGTCCTCTGCCATCCCTAAACACCAGCACTTTTGAAATTTGTATTTTTACTTTGTTACAATATTAAGTTTGCTCCGATACATCGCTAGCGGGTCACAACAATCGATTGTTTGCCAAATACACAAACATATAGTATCGAAAGTGCTATTGATTTTACAACACTAATATCTACTACAATATTTAGACTCACCCACAAATCACTTCATATAGGCCATAAACTAGATCTAAAAACAGACAGATCTGCGTATTCAGTTTTGCCAATGAAACCTTGGTTCGCGGATTATAGGCGTTTTGTACCATTCCGTTTAAAATGAGATTTTATGATAATTCAAGCATTTTATAATCAGCATCCGTTTAAGTACAGCATGCATATTTTCCTTTGTAAGGTAAAAATCATTTTCTCTTTAACTCTCCCGAACTTCTTCGATAGGCTCATTATTTTTAGCGTCCTTATACATATCTTCCTACATTAAATGTACTATCAATGTAATTCTATTGGATAGCGTCGTATGAACGCTGTGTGTCAGCGATGTACATGTTATGGTTTCTTCTTTGAATTTCAATTTTTCTCGTCGCTTGCAACCACTATTCCAGCAACGTCGTCAACAGTAGGCTCATTAAATCTAAACACACGAACAAATAACAATAGTCTGATTGTAACGTGAATTTCAATAATTAATTTTGCTCATTCAAAAAGGAGTCCATCTCGCCGACGATGCGCTTGGCTTTAGGCGAACTAACGTTATTGCAGCCGCAACGTGCATCCACACGATTGACGTCCTCACCGCCAAATTAGATTTGTAAAAATTTATATGGTTCGTTTGGCATTAGCATCAATGAGCCTACTTAATGGTACACTTGGCCCTTGATTTTGAAGGTTGAATAAACTTTGCTGACCATTTACAGCTGTATTGTGCATTATTTCTGTTGCTCCGAACGAAGTCATTTGAAATGAATTAAATCTACGAATGGACTTAAAAAAATGCTCGATGTACATTTTGGCGTTGTCGGTCACTTCTTCGAAGTGTGTTAACATTTGTCCGTCCTTTGCTCCGCTCCAGATTTTGTTGTTGACTCCGGAAAGCTCGTGCTTAAGTGACTGAGAAGAAGGCAGTTGCGACATTCTCACACACGTAAATTCATTTATTTCATGTAATTGTTGATCTGTTCTTGCTGCTCTAACATTTCCCACGTGCGTTCCTGCAATCTTACGACGGCCCAAATAACCACCCCTACGTGTTGCGGGCATTGTTTACTGTAACATACACACACACGGATAGGCCAAATTGAAACGATTGATAAAAAACGGTATTCTCAAAACGATAACGATTTTTCACATAAAATTAGCTTGCTGCGTCGTCAATTCAAACGAATGCTCTGCAGTGGAACACCCAAATCACCTAGCGTTAAAAACATGTCGTACACCTGAACAATATAAAGAACAAAAATTTCATTAAAATCGGTCAAGCCGTTTCGGAGGAGTTTGCTACCAAACATGTGACACAAGATTTTTATTTATACAGATTAAATAAGTTTTACCCAACCCAAAAATATAATTAAACAGAATTTACTGCAAACTAAAGCGATCCACCTGACTGCCCGTACTTAGAACTACTGTCTCCGGTGTAGTTGGTGCTCCCAAGCGTACCCATTCCCGAGGCAATCCCGCATCTTGTCTGGCCGATTGTATGGCATGCTGCAAGGCAAAAAGTACACCCACAGCTAGACTTAAAGCCGGCTCACCGGTGGCTTTGGATCTCATAAAACCCACCGGATTAGGATTTTTTTGCAGTAGTTCAATACGGAAATCTATGGGTATATCCTTAGCTCCCGGCGGATGATAGTTCCAAGTGCGATTGGTGAGTAGGCGACCAGTCTGCCGATCATAGAGCAACAGTTCCGTCAGGTAGTAACCCAAACCCATGACAAATGCACCTTCCACCTGACCCACATCAATATTGGGACTCAGACTGTCTCCCACATCTTCGAGAATATCCACGCGGCGTATCAAATGATTGCCAGTTAGAATGTCCACTTCCAATTCGCTGAGACTAAGTCCAAAGACGGTGTAGCTGGGTATATCACCCAGTTTATAAGCCTCTGAAGCTGTGAGACTAATGGACTGAGCCCAGGCTGTTTCTACCACTTGCTGCCAGGTGGCTTTACTGCCCAGCTTGCGCTTCACTGGCTCCAGACGTTTATTCAGGGTATCGCAGGCTTTACGCACGGCTAAGCCCACCACTTCACTTGTAAAGGAGCTGGCCGTCACCATTGCATTGGCTCCCACCACGGTATTACTGCTCTCAATGCGCACCTGTTTCAGCGGGACTCCCAATCTGAAGGCTGCCACTTGTGCTGCCTTGGTATTAATGCCCTGACCAATTTCTATGCCACCATGTGAGATGACCACTGAGCCATCTGTATGGTAAATGGCCACTGTGGCGGGGTAGGTTATAGCAATTGTGGTGTTAATTGGATACTCCATCAGGGCCAAGCCCAATCCTCGTTTGCGCCAACGATTTTGTGCATTGAATAGATTGATCTGATCTCGCCTGGTGCGATACTCGGAGGAGGCTAAGAAACGGGGCAAGAGTTGAACCATTTTGCTGCCGGGACGTAGATTGACCAGGCGAACGTCTGCCGGATCCAGTTGGCAAGCGAAGGCTATGTGCTCCAGGGCTGTCTCTGTCATGGCAATGCCTAGAAAAGAGGTATTAATAATATTTTGATATTTTGGTAGCTGATTCTTACCTTCTGCAGTGCCAGGTGCACGACAGAAAGTCGAGCTGGGTGCATCTGTCAGGATGGAACTTCCTTTTGGCTTGAAGTTGGAGGCGTTCAAGTTGTAGACATTCTTCAAAGTTGGCAAGGTTAGAAAATCTACAACATCCTCGTTAAGAGTGCAGCCTGCATCCTCATAGAAATTATTGGTTAGCCGGATGATGGACCCGTTGGCTCGGACTTGGAAGTCATAATCAGAGCGGCAGGCATATCGCTTGCCATGACACTCCATCATGGACTCAATGGTCTGAACGAAACGTGCCGGACGATTAAGTTTGTGGGCCACCAGGGCAGCGGCACAGGCCACCTGGTTACATCTGCTAATTTTTGCTCCATAACCCCCGCCCAATCTGCGCACTTGAAGTTGCACCGCATTCACATTCAGCTTCAGCATTTTGGCTATGTTGTCCTGCCCAATGAGGTGTTTTCAGTTAGCTTAGTAAAGCTTCTACATTAGGGGGGTCGATTTGTATGGGCCGAAAAAAACGTACAAGGCGTATAGCAAAAACGAATCAATTCTAAGAAAAATTCACCAAGAAACCATGGGTCTAAAATGAATTCCTAGTCCGCGCAAATCGACTTCAAATATTTATATTACATTTTCCCAAAAAACAAGTTAGAAAGTCGATGAAGCCCGACTATAACATACTCTGTATCCCCCAAAGCATGCATATATCTGATAATTTTAAATTAGCAGCCACAGAAAGTGATAAAGAAGTCATAAAGTGAGTCCAGTGCTGCCCATCAACACTGAACCGGTGCTAACCATACAAATTTTTTGTTTTCTGTGTAGCTCCGCTATCGTTCATCCGATCTTCATAATTTCTTTGGTAAATCGATAAATGCCCATATTCGACGGACCCATCTGGCAACGCCATAACTTTTGACAGAAATGTCAGATCGCTTAATGACATACCGCGTTTGAAGCGTCAGTCCAAGCAGATTTTTACCATGGAACAATACACGCCACGCGAGCGCTCTGAAATAGTTGAAATTTACATTCAACAGAACAAGTCAATTGTGAAAACTCAACGTGCTTTTAAAAAATTAAAAAATGTGAAAAGTGCGCCTTCTAAGAACACCATTAAGCGTTTATACGAAAAATTTTCGACTGGTGAGGCTCTTTCTAATAGGGTTGTCGAAAATATTATCGATATATCGAAATATCGATATTTTTGCCCAAAATTAAGAATATCATTATCGAATATTTTTCGTAGGTGATATATCGGATATCGAATATTTTTTGGTGATATTTTTCGGGGATATTTTTGTTTTAACCCTCAGTCACAATACTGCGAATAACCGTTTCTTGTGCTCTGAATTTGTAAGGCACAATGTTTAAAAGTTGTTTTATTAACTGTAAACTGTGCAGAAAGTTGTAAGGACCATGGCAACTCAACAAACATAAAGGCGGACGGAGCATGACGACTATCGTCAAACAGTGGGAGTCGCCTATAGTCATGCTGCACACATATTGTTCTCCCTTTAAACACAAGTGTGCGACATCTGAAGATGTAATTTTTGAAGGATCGCTCTTCGCTGATCACAATACTGCCATGATATCTCAACATCCACCAGTACAGGAGAATAAATTATTAGAGTACAATTGGAATTTACCGTTGTTTGCCCTGAAATGGAACCCTATTAAGATCTGGATTACAGAGAAAGACGCATTGCCAGTGCTTTCTAACTGCCCATTGTCATATCTTATTACACCGGGAAGCTAAGTGCCATCGGAATGATTGGCATCGGCTATAAAAAAGTGTGGTTTCTGACACCAGAAGCCGAATGACCGATGAGCACATAACTCAACGCGTCACCCTTAAATCTTTGTCTAACGATTATTGGTAAAATCAGAAGTTTTTAAATTTCGAAGATTTAACTGAATAAGTTTTTTTTTATGCTTTGTAGTTCGAATGCTCTAGTTTAAAAGATGACGAATTAAAAAAGTAAACACAAATAAAACACTGCTTTCGTTCCATAAATTTTAATTCATGAAAAAAGTTTTCAGAACTTCTTATGTTATTTATAAAATAAAAAACGAGAAAGGCAAAGCTAACTTCGTCTGTACCGAAGTTTTGATACACTTGAAATAGATTGTCACAACGGTTAGCGACTTCGACCAAACATCGCAAATCAGCTTAAAAACATTACATATTACCCATGACCGTGTTTGAGAGCGATAATATTGAGAACAAACCAGTTTTTCTCACTGAAATCCATTTTCCGAACGAACATTTGTATAGCAGCTACAAGAAAAAGTCATCCGATCCGGTCGGTTCCGACATACTAGCAGCGTGCAGTAAAAAGAAGACTCTGTGCAAAATTTCAGCTCGATAACTCCAAAACTGAGGGACTAGTTCGCGTAGAAACAGACAGACGGACAGACGGACGGACCAAGCTTAATCGACTCAGCTCGTCATGCTGATCAAGAATATATATACTTTATGTGGTCGGGGATGATTCCTTCTATGCGTTGCACACTTCTGGGCAAAATTATAATACACTTTTCAAGTGTATAATAAATATCTTTTGTTAATTTAATAAATATACATTAAATCTATATTTTTTGCGCTGTCAGATTGTAGTTCTTATTACGCGTCAAATGACACCTCAATTACATCAATAGACCTGTTCATTGTGAAGATCCGGGCTTTTATTGGAAAATATCGAAAATATCGATAATATCGATGTTTTTGACACCAAAATATTTATATCGAAATGATTCTTTTTCAATATCGCCAAAAATATCGATATAGATATTTTTGAAATTTTCGACAACCCTACTTTCTAATCCGGAAGAGGCCAAATAAAAGTCGACCAAGGCGATCGGCCGAGAATATCGCTGCCGTACGAGCCAGTGTTGAGAGGTCCCCAAGAACATCCCAAAAACGTCGTTCTCAGCAGTTGGGCATGGCTCGGTCCACTTTACAACGGATTATTCGCGTTGATTTGCATTTGTTCCCGTACAAAATTCAATTGACGCAAAGATTGTTGCCTGCGGACAAGCCTCGTCGATTGGAATGGGTCCCAAAGAGTCATCGAAATGGCCGAAGATGACGAGCAATTTTGGAACAAAATTATCATGTCCGATGAAGCCCATTTCTCATTGAATGGGACCGTAAATAAGCAAAATTGCCGTATTTACGCTACTGAAAATCCTCAGGAGATTCAAGAAGTGCCTCTTCATGACGAAAAAGTCATAGTTTGGTGCGGCGTTAGTGCGAAAACGGTCATTGGGCCGTTTTCTTCCAAAATGAAAATGGCCATGCTGTTACCATCAACCAGGAGCGTTATCGCGACATGATGACCAATTTTGTGATGCCACTTATTTGTCGAAAGCGTATGAGGCAGTTCTGGTTTCAACAAGACGGCGCTCCACCGCACACAAGTCGCATAACAATCGATTTTCTGAAGAAATTGTTTCCGGGCCGTTTGATGTCGAAAAGTGGTGATTTGGACTGGCCACCGCGTTCGCCCGATTTGACGCCGCCTGACTTCTTCTTGTGGGGATATTTGAAGTCAAAGGTTTACGTTAACAAGCCAAGGACCGTAGAAGAGCTCAAGGACAACATTCGTGAAGAAATAGCCGCTATTCCGGCCGAAATGTTGGCGAAATCGATGGAAAATGCTGCAAAAAGGGCACAATACGCCATCAACGCCAGAGGTGGCCATTTGAGAGATATCATATTCAAAAATTGATGTAAACAAATCTACTTGGAACAAATTAAATGATTAAGATTGCCAACCGCCAAATTTTTATTTTTTTCTTTGATTTAAAAAAAAAAAAAGGGTCCGTCGAATATGGGCAACCCTGTACAAGAAATATTTGTCCCATACAAGTCAAACCTCTATCTCTTACCATGTCAAAGATCTGTACTTTGACAGGTATATGGATATACATACTACGTTTATGCAATGCTCATTTTGCAAAATCATTCCATGAAATGCCTCCGAAAGTGCGTGCATAAACACCATTTCATGAATTCGATTACACACGAAAGTTGACTAAGAATTCGGCGTTTTCTCATATGTTTGAGTTCTGGCCATTTTGTGAATATACAAATGCTGCATAATCAGGAACAAATTTGATTTTTCAAATTGAAGAAATCGTGAAATTCAAAGCATAACCGTAGTAACAGACGGACATGGCTTTCTCCTGTATTATTTTCTTTTTTTTAGCTTATGACTTTTCGACAAAGCTCCTTAACAAAAAGGTAAGTTTTATTCGAAATTTGTTTGCCGGAAAATGTGCCTGACAATACCGGCCCCTGACAGCAACAAATCAAATTTTTTGGTGAACAAGTATATACTATTTAGAATGCACTATTTTAGTTTTTATAAGTAATAACTACGATCCAATTTGTCACTGAACAAGATGATATTATTAATGAGTCATTGAGGTTGTCAACGAGCAACGATGGAGAATCAAATTGATATAGTAAATCGTTGAAAGATGGTACAAAGAAAAGCAAATCAAAGTCTCAGGTGGAACCGAGACATTGCTTCTCTAGTGTTGCAGATAATTTGGTAGCTAGTAGGAAAATATTTCTGCTTGAGATGTCTCTTGCCAGGACTGTCAGTAGCTGCTTAGCATTCCGTCAATCGGTTGTTTGGGGAATCAATGTTTTCACATTCATTCAATGGCTATTTCCTCAGTAAGACTAACAAAATCTCCCATTGATTTCATATTTATGAGCAATTGTTATTATATTTAGTTGCCAAACAAAAGCCTGCTGATTTCTGCAGGTATTTTAGGGCAAACCACCTTTTTGTTAGGTCGAAAAGTCACAAGCTAAAAAAATCTAATACCAGAGATAGCCAAGTCCGTCCATATACCTGTAAAAGTACAGATCTCTGACATGGTAAGAGATAGAGGTTTGACTTGTGTGGGACAAATACTTCTTGTAGATAAAGGCAGATAAATTTTTATGTCACAGGTTGCCACGCCCCCTACCATCCCCGCAATTCAGAAAAAACCTCATATCTCCCACAGTTTTGCAGATAGATGGTTTGTTCGTTCTAGAGATATTTTGTAATCATGATTATTTATCGATTCGCCAAAGAAATTATGAAGATCGGATGAACGAAAGCGGAGTTATACGGAAAACAAAAATTTTTGATGGGAAGCACCGGTTCAACGTTGATGGGCAGCACTGGAATCACTTTATGACTTCTTTATCACTTTGTGTGGCTGCTATATTAAATTTATCAGATAAATGCAAGCTTTGGGGGATACAGAGTATGTTATATTCGGGCTTCACCGACTTTCTAACTTGTTTTTTTGGGAAAATGTAATATAAATATTTGAAGTCAATTTGCGCGGACTAGGAATTCATTTTAGACCCATGGTTTCTTGGTGAAACTTTCTTAGAATTGATTGTAGATTTCGTTTTTGCTATACGCTTTGGGGAAAAAAAATCGACCCCCCCTATTCTACATACTCACCTGGGTGACGTCCATCCATTGAGTGGCACACCAGACCTGCAGCACTTGTCCTTCGGTAGGCACCACTATGGTGGTCTGTGGCTCCATGGTGAAGTGATATTGTGACTCTAGCTCAAGAATGCCACGTCCCACCACATCACCAGCTTGTAAAGGAAAACTTTCCAATAAGTTTTCTCCCCTGTCCTTAGTCGAGCTGATAATGCGTTCTTCTAGCCGCGCAGCCAATACCTCATTCATGCTCGTATAGATCTTTCTCTGATCATTGGCATAGGTCACCTGTACCAGGGTTGCAGCATAGGCAGCCGTATCATGTGACAAGGCAGCTATCACACCCAAAGGTTGATCGAAGTAGCGTACACGACCAGCACAGAATATCTCCTCAACTTCCGAAGAGAACACACTAGCTTTGTAGAAATTGTTCACTCCTGGAATATCCTTGGCCGCATAGAAGGCCACAACACCTTTGCAGTGAAGTGCCGCCGTGGGATCAATCTGTTCGATGCTGGCTCCCACACGCTTAGCAGTCACAAAGGCGCAATAAACGGCACTCGAATTGGTCTGTAGATCATTCATGTACTTAGCCTCGCCAGAGCATTGAATGAGACCTGAGGAGATGGAATACAAAGTTGAAATCCTTGAAGCCCACCTGCCCACTCACCTTCCAGTTTCTGCACTGGCTGGGATACCGGATAGTTCTTCTTTATGGTCTCGAATGACTGGCTACCCGAGGAGAGTGGACGCTGCAGCAACTGACCACCGCTGCGATAACGTTCCTTCACGCGCTCTTTTGGAGCTGAACCCAACAGGAACTTGTAGAGCAGCGAACAAGCCAACTTCTGGCGATATTCGGGCGAGGCTTCCGGTGGCATCTCCACCGGTTGCAAGCTCCTCTGCAGCTGCTCAAAGATCTGACTAACTGTCGCTTTATCATACAGATCCCTGCCCACCAGCAACTGTTCCAGTGGTTCATCATGCACATAGTCTGGTCGTATGTTTCCAAAACAGATGCGTGCTGAACGCACTATGTAACGTTGTATATCCTGCCATTCGATGAGGAAGCCCGCATTGACATAAGCATGCACATTCTGGGCACGTGGTAGGATCTTTAAAGGACATTTATATCAGTTTTAAGACTTGCACCGAAGTAACTAGAACCCACCTTGTACGAATTGAATAGATATTGATTCTTGGGGTAAGCTTTCAAAATGAATCCTCCAACAACCAACTTGGGTGCAGGATCGTTAATATATTCCAGTAGAGTCATCACACGTTGACTACTGGGGCTATCATAAACCAGAACATGGGCATCCAATGTCTCGAAAGTGATAAACACATCCGATGGAAACTCGGGATGCTGCTTCTTGATGCTAATATTACCAGCTAGAGTGCCATTCTGGAAATCGGAAATCGCAAGAAATTTCTCCGACATTATGAAATTTGTTTCAAAATCGAAAGTTTGTTAAATGGGAGAAAAATGTAACATAATATTAATTTTTAGCTACCCAAATCCCATCTTCTTCACATACACTTACTGTTTTTTTTTTGTTAATATTTCGAGTTAGCCAATCAGTTAGTTGTTTTATCTTAGCTTGCACTTTCTAATCGTTACCACAACAACATACAATCATCATCCATTTCAGACTTGTTGCTGGCTGCCAAAAACAAGTTTCTTTCTACTCACATTTCGCACTGGAACATTCGCAATCAGGTTGAAATGTTGCCACAGCTGTGCACAATACTCGAATCCGGGACGTTGGGAGGCCTGTTGAAAGACTTGCATGGCATCCGTGAGCGTTAGATTTCCTCCCAGCAAAATATGATCCTTCTCAATGCTGTGCTGCTTCAACTCCGGCACCACATTCACATCTATATAATGCTGTATAATCCGTGGTCTTCTAAACACACCATGGGCTGTATTGCCCGCCACCAGAATGTAGAGTTCACCACTGCCCACTTGACTTAAGGCGGAAAACAGCTCCGCTAGGGACTTGGGCCAATGCCATTGACCGGCAGTAGGATCTCTCAGTGAGGAGCGAGTGCAGCTGCCACTACAGGACTGCCCCGTACGTGGACACAACAGCTCGAATGAGTCCTCAATATCCACACATTCTGGTGGCACTTGAATATTGCTATCCAGGGCGAAAGATTTCATGGCATCCAGTATGGGACGATAGCCAGTGCAGCGGCAAATGTTACCACCGAAGGCGTCTTCCACCTCAGCCATGCTCACCTGGCCCCGATGCTGTTCCAACAAACCATACATATTCATCACAAATCCCGGCGAGCAGTAACCACACTGACTGCCATTCATCTGGGCCAAACGTTTCTGTATGGGATGATAGCCGGTGAACTGATTGCCCAAGCCTTCATCCGTTATGATCTCCACATCATCGCAGGTGTTAAGCAGGGTCAGGCACTTGAAAAGTAAAATTAGTCTAAGGACTGGATGCCAGGGGAATCCTTGACTTACCGAATTGACAGCTCTGGTCTGAAGCTCGCCCGTGGCTGGATGATGTCGTCGTATGACGCAAACACAAGAGCCGCAGCCACCCTCCAAGCACATGTACTTGGTAGCCGTCAAATGCAAGTGCTCCCGTAGGAAAGTGTTTAGTGTTATATCCGGGGCATAGTCGGTGGGCAGCACCTCGTAGGGAAAGCCATTCACATTGAACTTGATGATGCTCATCGTTGGAAAGTCGCCAGCCAAATGCCATGGTCTGGGGGCCAAGTGAGTCGTCAAACCGCGCTGGCTGGAACCTGACTTGCCGTTAATTAGGCTAAACGGGTTGAGGTAAATAAAAGCAAATAAAAAAGCAAATAACAAAGCACTGCAAAATCTTTAAACTTGCTTGCATTGGCAATTGCTTTTATTGTAAAATTTGTGCAAATGTATGTAACAGGGAGAAGGAAACATTTCCGACCCTATAAAGTATATATATTCTTGATCAGCAACAACAGCCGAGTCGATTTAGGCATGTCCGTCTGTCCGTCTGTCCGTCTGTCCGTCCGTCTGTCCGTCCGTCTGTCTGTATGAACGCGTAGATCTCAGAGATGGTAAGAGGTAGAGGTTTGACATGTATGGGACAAATGCTTCTTTTATCTGTACGCAGATCAAGTTTGTTTCAAATTTTGGCCACGCCCCCTCAGGAACGCAGAAACTTACGCTCTCGTTGTCAATTGTACAGGGTATATTGAAGTCGGGCTACTCGACTGCAACGGTCTTACTTGTTAATACTCTGCACCAGAGGTACATGGAGTATATTAAGTTTGTGCAAAAGTATGTTACAGGGAGAAGGAATCATTTCCGACCCTACACATATAAACATATATATTCTGCATCAGCACCAACAGCCGAGTCGATATAGCCATGTCCGTCTGTTCGTCCGTCTGTCTGTCTGTCCGTCTTTCCGTCCGTCCGTCCGTATGAACAAACAGATTTCAGAGATGGTAAGAGATAGAGGTTTGACATGTATGGGACAAATGCTTCTTATACTTGCAGGCAGAACAAGTTTATTTTCAATTTTTGCCACGCCCCCTCACGCCTCCGCAATTTGGAAAATACGTCATATCTTCCACAGTTTTGTAGATAAATGATTCGTACCTGCTAGAGATAGTCAGTCATTAGTAATATGTATCAATTTGCCGAAGAAATGATAAAGATCGTATAATTGGTTCTCAAGCTATGATCAAATAAGTGAATCGCCCCCCGCTACCCCCCTTCCACCATTTCACAACCAACGCCGCACAATGTTAGAGGGAGAGAGAGAGATAGAGAGAGAGAAACTTAGAGATGACAGCAGCTGCAGTACTGCATACACCTCCTACTCTAGGTACAGAGTATATTATAGTCGGACTTTACCGACTTTCTCACTTGTTTCCTAATGGGTATAGAAAACTTTACATTATCTCGATATCCTTATTAATATTTTTAATTTAGGTTCGTGAATCCTGAAACCCTGAAAACACATTAATTTCAAGTCAATCCGGCAATTACTTTCGAAGTTACACGGAAGAGGTGAATATACAATGCTGTTAAAACTTAAATCGCAATATCCCAAAACTGCGTTTTCAATGTCGGTAACCGCTGTTTTCCTACCTTCATATATGAACAAAATTTTAATCGAAACTCGTTAGTTTTAAAAACTCCACCTTATTCTTTTTGTTAGTCAAAAGCCTCAAAAATAAAGTTATAAAGTTATAATTTAATCGATAATTATCGCTATTATCTAAACAAAAATTTTTATACCCTTGCAAAGGATAACCACAAAAATATCTGGTGGGTAAAATTAACTACGCTGACAGTACACTTTTTTTCCAAATTTTTTTCTGCTTGTATTTTTATACACTTGAAAAGTGTATTATAATTTTGCCCAGAAGTTTGCAACGCATAGAAGGAATCATCTCCGACCACATAAAGTATATATATTCTTGATCAGCATGACGAGCTGAGTCGATTAAGCTTTGTCCTTCCGTCTGTCCGTCTGTCCGTCCGTCCGTCTGTCCGTCTGTCCGTCTGTCTGTTTCTACGCGAACTAGTCTCTCAGTTTAGGAGCTATCGAGCTGAAACTTTGCACAGAGTCTTCTTTTTACTGCACGCTGCTAATATGTCGGAACCGACCGGATCGGATGACTACTTCTTGTAGCTGCCAACCAAATGTTAGTTCGAAAAATGGTTTTTAGTAAGAAAAACTGTTTTGTTCTCAATATTACTGATCTCAAACACGGTCATGGGTAATATGTAATGTTTTTAAGCTGATCTGCGGGGTTTGGTCAAAGTCTCTAACCGTTGAGACAAGCTATTTCAAGTGTATCAAAACTTCGGTACAGACGAAGTTAGCTTTGCCTTTCTCGTTTTTGTTGCTGTGTAACTGTGTAAAATCTACTCAAGATATGTTTAAGTTTCACGTATTTATTTAAGACGTGTTTTGTTGTTGCAATTAACAACTGAACTCTTAGTAAAATGAACTACAAATATTTTGTGAAATTATTCTTTGTTTTGATAAGTTACTGCTACTACAGTAACTTTACCATATAAATAGTAACTCTGATGTGATTTTTTCATCTCATACTTTGGTTTTTGCAGCATTGAACTGTACCCACAAGTTAATCAAACCGCACATATAGTATAACTTTTTGAATGTGTTTGATGCACCGATTAACTGTTCCGACAGCAAATCTAACAGCGAAAATGTTGACTTAGCAATTTCCAGTTGATCTTATATAGTGCACTTGAACGGAATTTGAACTTGAGAGTTACTAGTGGTCTCATTTATGCGATATTGAAGAAATATTTCGTGCATTTGTTTAGGCAGATTTAATACAAGTAATATGTTAGAGGCGTTGCTTTCAACGGGCGCGCAGCGTAACTGTAAAAGACGTGCTTCCAATCGTGTTGAGACCAATGGCCCCGAGTTCGAATCCCCCCAGAGTAAGTAAAATTTTTTCAAATTTAATAAATATTTGTTTAATTCGAACAATTGTTTCAGAACCAAAAATGGTGGGTGGGAGCAAGGTATCTAATCAAAGGTAGTCGCACTCGCTCTCTCACAACTCTTTATACCCAGCGGCGCAGAGCTCAACGTGTTCTGTCGAAAATGTACATTACGCCTGACGAAAAAGTAATGCATTACTATCGCTGCTTTTCGCTAAAGAGATAGTAATCGAAAACAAACAGACTGCGAACATTCTGCATTACAATTTGAAAAATAATGTACGCATTCGTAATGGGAATCCGGTGATAGTTCGGCTCTGGCAAAAATCCTTTATTACTAGTAATGCAGGCTGTGCGCACCCCGTTTACAAAGCGGCCATGCTTATGGCAAAGTAATGCAGATTGCATATTAGTTTCAGCTCGATAGCTCCAAAACTGAGGGACTAGTTCGCGTAGAAACAGACAGACGGACAGACGGACGGACAAAGCTAAATCGACTCAGCTCGTCATGCTGATCAAGAATATATATACTTATGTGGTCGGAGATGATTCCTTCTATGCGTTGCAAACTTCTGGGCAAGATTATAATACACTTTTCAAGTGTATAATGAACAATATTTCTCATATTCTGAATTAAGAAATATCAAAGAAGAGTGAAAATTGATTGACGGCATCAGGCTTGTTTTCTTTTATAAACGAGCACTTTTTGCTTGTGGCTGTTCTTTTGTTTGCCTTTTTCAATGTTTTTTTTACTTCTTTGGAGTGTTTTTCCTCTGTTTTATTGCGCGTTATTGCAATATTCTCTTTGAAAGTCAAAACCTACTTTTTTCAAAGTGGCTCACAACCCCCATATCTCACTTTTTTTTTGGTGACGTCACATAACCAAAAAGAAATTGTTACAAAAAAAAAACACATTTCTATCAAAACGGCAATTGACCAAAGATATTTCCCTCATACTTACTTTTGTCATTACGAAAAAATTTGGTATAATATTCAAAAGTCAAAAATGAAAAAAAAACTTTTATTTTGAAAAAAAGTCGAGTTCTGGTTCACGAACTTAAAGAAGGTGTAGACTGATAGGTTGCTTGCCAAAAGTTAGGTAATAAGAAGGGAGACACATGACATAAACAAAAAGCTTAAATATTTTTTTTTTGTGGCCAATATTCGAGTGGCTCACAACCCCCAGCGGCTCAGAACCCCCCATTCTCCCCTACACTATTATTTTTGGTCAGCTGTTCGCTCTCTCTGGATACATTTGGGCTATGGTGGTCTCGCTCTAACCACAGTGATTTCCTACTGCCACTTTGAAGTATATTTTTGGGCACTACCGTTTAGCACCAGCAAAATTGAGAGGCAGTGCAAAGTTCCTTTCTAATGCTTATTGCTCCATGGCTTTCTGACTGAAATTTAACAAGTCGTCAAGAAACCGAGTGCGCCTACCTTGTTTAGTATACCTTGGGTGGGAGTAGTGGGGTTGCCTTTTCTGCTCGGGGATGATGATGATCTCAAGTAGATTGCCAACTTGTGACAGCTAAAATAATATCCCACCCTACTATTATACAGTTGTGTAACTGGGCTCAAATCGCCAATTGTATGGTAAAATTACTGTGAACTCATAAGGAAAAGTACTTACTGTAAACGGCGGTAAATACTACTATTAATAATAATACAATACAATAATAATACAATACAATACAATAATAATAATAATACAATAATAATACAACAATAATTATGTGTGCTGACGCATTTTCAAACGAGATTTTCGGTTAGATTAACTATAGCAAAAGTTCCTCTTACGCAAAGGTTTACGTGAAGTTGCTCAACAATTTGGTTAATATTACCAACTTTGGCGCATTTCTAACCCACAATATCGGTTAAATATTCCCACAGATTCCTTTGTGTGTATTATAATATTGCCCAGAAGTTTTCAACGCATAGAAATATTAATTTCCAACCCTATAAACTATATTTATTCTTGATCAGGGCGACGAGCTGAGTCGATTATGCTTTGTCCGTCCGTCTGTACCCAAACTAGTCTCTCATTTCGAAAGCTATCGAGCTGACACTTTGCCCAGAGTCTTCTTTTTACTGCACACTGCTATTATGTCGGAAGCGACCGGATCGGATGACTATTGATTTGGCTTTTTTCACCCAGAAAAATATCGGCTCGACCGAAGATTACATAGCCTTGCAGCTTTGACTGTCACAGAAAGGCGGAGAGATATATAAGTGTGTGCAGGTTAGAGATGTAAAATATCTTAAGGCGGTAGTATCGAGCATGGATAATTGTCAGTGGTGTGTGAACTAGATAGATGAACTGGATCTGTGATTGGAGCTTGATGAACTGGCACCGCCACAGCAACTCCCCCTTAAATGATGCGTTGAGTTGACTGGCTAAAGAGGGAAATGGACTCTGAATGCTGGCTTGTATATCTATGATATTTTGTGGGTATTTCTAGGGTTTGGAGGCTCAAGAGGGTGGATGTTGTGGTTGCTTGACTGCATGTTTAAGCTACTTAATTTGTAAGCATGAACATTTAGTTGATGAATAGACGTGAATATTTTTGCTGAATGAGTTGGTTTCTTCGTTGGCTTTTTGCTTCTACTTAAATTGATCAGATATATACAAACTTTTTATGTGTACAGAGTATATAGTATTATAGTCTGGCTTGACCGACTTTCTTACTTGTTTTTTATTTGAATGATTTCTGGTGAGCTGTTGAGAAGTTCTGATGGTCACCGCAAAGAACTACTTGTGGAACAGAGTCCAATACATATAGCGATAACTTTTTATGTTGTTATGGATAGCGACCTATGTTTTTATACCCTGTTCCCATTGAAAATGGGTAAAAGGGGATTATGAAGTTGTGCAAATGTATGTAACAGGGAGAAGGAACCATTTCCGACCCTATAAAGTATATATATTCTTGATCAGCATCAACAGCCGAGTCGATTTAGCCATGTCCGTCTGTTCGTCCGTCTGTCCGTCCGTCTGTCTGTATGAACGCGTCGATCTCAGAGATGGTAAAAGTTAAGTTTTTTTTTGAAATTTTTTTT
Organism: Lordiphosa stackelbergi; assembly: GCA_018904235.1. Taxonomy (NCBI): domain Eukaryota; kingdom Metazoa; phylum Arthropoda; class Insecta; order Diptera; family Drosophilidae; genus Lordiphosa; species Lordiphosa stackelbergi. The sequence continues at coordinate 17,316 of JAEIFU010000077.1, forward strand.
TTTTTTTTTTTTTTTCCTTTTTTTTTTAAGGTGGTTAGACGGCTTGCAACGCTCTCGTTGTCATTTGTACAGGGTATATTGAAGTCGGGCTACTCGACTGCAACGGTCTTACTTGTTTATTTGTGATTTTTATACCCTTGCAAAGGGTATTATAATTTTGCCCAGAAGTTTGCAACGCATAGAAATATTCATTTCCGACCCTATAAACTATATATATTCTTGATCAGGGTGACGAGCTGAGTCGATTGAGCTTTGTCCGTCCGTCTGTCTGTCCGTCTGTCCGTCTGTCCGTCTGTCCGTCTGTCTGTCCGTCTGTCTGTCTGTTTCTACGCGAACTAGTCTTTCAGTTTTAAAGCTATCGAGCTGAAATTTTGCACAGAATCTTCTTTTTACTGCACACTGCTAATATGTCGGAACCGACCGGATCGGATGACTATATCTTATAGCTGCCATAGGAACGATCGGTCGAAAAGTGGGTCTTTGTGAGAAAAACTTTTTTGTTTTTAATGTTAACGTGTCTCACATCAGCGATTATTAATATTATACGCTTTTACATAGATTTGGAAGTTTTGGTTGAAATCGGATGACTATATCTTATAGCTGCCATAGGAACTATCGGTCGAAAAGTGGGTTTTAATAAGAAAAACTTTTATGTTTTTTATGTTAACGTGTCTCACATCAAAGATTATAAATATTATACGCTTTTACATAGATTTGGAGATTTTGGTCGAAATCGGATGACTATATCTTATAGCTGCCATAGGAACTATCGGTCGAAAAGTGGGTTTTAATAGGAAAAACTTTTTTGTTTTTTATGTTAACGTGTCTCACATCAGAGATTATGATTATTATACGCTTTTAAATAGATTTGGAAGTTTTGGTCGAAATCGGATGACTATATCTTATAGCTGCCATAGGAACTATCGGTCGAAAAGTGGGTTTTAATAAGAAAAACTTTTTTGTTTTTTATGTTAACGTGTCTCACATCAGCGATTATGATTATTATACGCTTTTAAATAGATTTGGAAGTTTTGGTCGAAATCGGATGACTATATCTTATAGCTGCCATAGGAACTATCGGTCGAAAAGTGGGTTTTAATAAGAAAAACTTTTTTGTTTTTTATGTTAACGTGTCTCACATCAGCGATTATTAATATTATACGCTTTTACATAGATTTGGAAGTTTTGGTCGAAATCGGATGACTATATCTTATAGCTGCCATAGGAACGATCTGTCGAAAAGTGGGTCTCTGTGAGAAAAACCTTTTTTGTTTTTAATGAAAACGTGTCTCATTATTAATATTATACGCTTTCACATAGATTTGTAAGTTTTGGTCGAAATCAGATGATTATCTTTAGCTGCCATAGGAACTATCGGTCGAAAAGTGCGTTTTATTTAGAAAAATTGCTTGTTTTAACGCTGGCGTTCTTAAACTCTGATGTATTAAAACATTTGCAAGGGTATAAAAACTTCGGCAAAGACGAAGTTAGCTTGGCCTTCTCGTTTTTTTGGCCCACTGCGAGTCTTACCATTACCCGCTTCATTGAAAGATTCTCCCTACCACCTGATTAACTCAGGGTTAGCCCGAAACCCCCGCTGAAATTTCAATTGACCCAGGCCCGGCGGCGTTCACAATGAATGTCATTTAAATTTGCGTTGGATAAGTTTAAAATTTATTGTGCATAAAACAATGTCTGCTATAAGTAGATATATAGGTTATCTCTTCATTCCCATCGTTGCTGCCAGTGGCCACGTGCCGTGTCTCACGCTTTGTCTTGAAGGCAAGAAGTTCCGCTTGAACTTAGTTCAGCTTGAACTGGCTGGTTGGTTCCGAGCCGGCATGAAGGACCAATAACTCGGGTGTCATAGGAGCGTTCAGGGTAACCCAGGACTTGGGTAGGCCGGCATCATCACGAGACGATTGCAAAGCCTGCTGCAAGGCAAAAGCCACTGCTATGGCCAAACAAATGGCTGGCTCTCCAGTAGCTGCAAGGAAACAGCTGTCAGTCAAGCAGTTACACATTATGGTCGATTTACCTACCCTTCGATCTCATAAAGCCCGCCTTGTTGGTACTTCTGGGCAACATTTCTATGCGTAGATCAGCAGGAATATCCTTTGCTCCGGGCGGCTTATAGTTCCAGGTACGATTGGTCAGACACTCGCCTGTTTTCTTGTCCACCACAATCTGCTCGGTGGTCCAGTAACCCAAACCCATCATAAAAGCGCCCTCAATCTGTCCGATATCCACATAGGGATTCAAACTCTCTCCGGTATCCTCTAGAATGTCCGCACGATTAATCAGATAATTGCCCGTTAGCACATCCAGCTCCACCTCTACCAAGCCGAGACCACACACCGAGTATGGTTCCATATCACCTTGCTTACACTGATCGCTGGCTATTAGATTGATCTTGCGGTCAAAGGCCGCGTTGATCAGCTGCTGCCAGTCCGCTGGCTTCAGTTCCTCCCTAATAGGAGCAAGTCTTGAGTTGATCGTTTCGCAGGCTTTGCGTACAGCAAAGCAGACGGTTTCACTACCCACAGCACCACCCGTGACCATAGAGTTGGCACCATTGACAGTATCGCTGGCCTCAATGCGAACTTGCTGCATGGGAATGCCAAGGGTGTGAGCCACCACCTGAGAAATCTTGGTGTTCATGCCTGGAAGGGGGAAAAAGAAATGAACAAATGAAGACACATGAGACTTTAAATTCAAATAGGCACAACAAATTCTTTGTTTAAGACCGAAAGGTAAAATCATTAAAAATAGGATCCCGGTTAAAACCGATTTGTAAAACTGTGCGTTTAAAAATATAGAAGAAATGCTTGATTTAAGTACAAAATTCCTATTTCAAATACCATTTTATTAGGGATGTCGAAAATATTATCGTTGTATCAATATAAACACGGTCTGCAGTGTGGACAGGAAACGAACTGTCAAGTTTCTTTAAAACAAATATGGGTGTAAGGCAAGGATGCTTATTGTCACCACTGCTTTTTGCTTTGTATTTAAATGATCTGCACGGTTTTTTAGGAAAAGGCGTGAACGCCGAGGTAAAAAACATTCGATTACTGATGTATGCCGGTGATATTGTAATCTTATCAGATAAGCCGGAGGTCCTGCAGCGGATGATCTATAGACTGGAAGAATATTGCAACATGACAGTTTGAAACATGAAAGTCAACTTGGCCAAATCAATGATAATGATCTTCAGAAAAGGTGGGATTAAAATAAAATATTATTTAAAATAACGTCCGAATACACATACCTAGGGGTTTCATTTACGCCTACACTATCCTTCAAAAAAAATATTGCAAAGAGAAATGAAGCTGTTAAAAATGCCATTAACATGACTTGAAAAAACTTTGTCAGGAACGGGAAAATATCGATCGATGCTAAATGGAAGATATTTCAAGCTGTTTGCAGAGCCATACAGACGTATTGCGCTCAGGTATGGGGCTTTAAGTTATTTGAAGAGGTAAACAACTTACAGTGGTATTTTGTTAAAAAGATTTTAAGACTACCAATCACAACTCCCACATATGCATTAGCCTTAGAAACGCAGCTAGAAGGTTATCATTTATGCGGTCTCTTATATCTAAATGGAGACAGTTATAATCGGGAACAGAACAGACAGTGTTCGTTGTGCAACACTGGAGAAGAAGAGAATATGTGGCATCTATTTGGAAGATGTCCCATACTTAAAGAGATTCGTGAGCATTACCTCAACAAGGCAGTTCTTACAGATGTGTAAATTTGCAGTCTCTAACAAAAATAGTTTAAGAAAAAACCATTTTTACAAATTTTATTTTTATTTTGTTTGTTTTGTTATATCGATTTTAAAAATTTTTTTATGGCTCCGTTTTCGAAATATGATTTTTTTCATTTTTTTTGGTAGATGTTCTTACGATTTAAGCCATATCTAACTGTTTAATTGTCAGATAGAGTCAAGCAAGATATGAATCGAAAGGTAATTGAACTGCCAGTAATTGCGTAAAATATTGTTTTTAAATCGGCCTAGTAGTTTGAATACAATAACCAAAAATATTTCAAAAAAATCGATTTTTTGCTCGAAAATGCGTGAAATTTCATTTTTGAACGCCTGGAAAAAATATAAAATAATCCAAAAAAACTATTTCTATTTTTTCTACTAAAGAATCGCACTTCTACGAAGAAAACTAGATAGCGGTTATCAAAATCTATGAACAAACACAGGAGCTGTGAGCAATTTAGTGCAAAAAAAGTGGTATTTTCGTGATTATTCACAAATAAATTTCCGTTTGCTTCGACTTTTGTACGGTTCTTGATTATAATTTTTGTTTTGGCTTTTCGCTAACTTCATAAAGTGACCAAACGACGAAGAAAAATACAAGTTTATTTTTTGTGAGCACACAATATACCCAAATTTGAATGTTATTTCCTGTACTCAATTTGATCCATATTCGGTACGAGTTACACGATTTTCCTCACCAACACCTTATTGTCTTCGTAAAAGTGCGGTTCTTAGGTATAAAAAATATAAATAGTTTTTTTTTTGGATATTTTTATATTTTTTTCTAGGCGTTTAAAAATGAAAATTCTTGCATTTTTTAGTAAAATTTCTTCATTTCATTTCCTGCTTGACTCTATCTGACAATTATGAAGTCAGATATGGCTTAAAATGTAAGAGCACCTACCGAAAAAGTGAAAAAATTCATATTTAAACAAGTAAGAGTGTTGCGGTCGAGTGCCCCGACAGCAAAATACCCTGTTCCAAGTAATGTGGTTCCTATAGCTTTGAACTCCTTTTATTTTAAAATTTATTTGTATAAATGGGGAGGCGCACTTGCATATCTTCGGTGTTTTTGCTCGGATCTTATAGTGGTATACAGAATAGACAGATATTGGGCCTTACTGAATATATATTAAGTCACTAGGTTCAAGCTTAAAAATTGTAGCTCTGACAGTTTTTCGCTGTTAGAAGAAGGAGGAGGAGGAATTTGCCAAATCTGGAGCAAACTTGATTTGGGTACAGTATACATCTACATACATGCAAAAATTTGTGGCTCTACCTCTTACAGTCTCTGAGATCAACGCGTTTATACAGAGAGAGAGACAGTTTTTCGCTGCTAAAAGATGGAGGAGGTGGAATTTTCCAAATCTGAAACCAACTCGATGTGGGTACAGTATACACCTACATACATGCCAAAAATTGTGGCTCCACTTCTAATAGTCTGTGAGATCCACGCTTTTATACAGAGAGAGAGACAGTTTTTCGCTGCTAAAAGATGGAGGAGGTGGAATTTTCCAAATCTGAAACCAACTCGATGTGGGTACAGTATACACCTACATACATGCCAAAAATTGTGGCTCTATCTGTTACAGTCTCTGAGATCGACGCGTTCATACAGACAGACGGATAGACGGACAGACGGACATGTCTAAATCGACTCGGCTGTTGATGCTGATCAAGAATATATATACTTTATGGGGTCGGAGGAGCTTCCTTCTGGCTGTTACATACATTTGCACAACTTCATGATCCCCTTTTTCCCATTTTTAATGGGAACAGGGTATAAAAACGGAGCCATTGATTTTAGAGATCACCATTCCAAACTACACTACAAAAATATTTCAGTTGAAATGGGACATTTATTTTATTTATTTTTGTAAACTAGTTTTTATCCCAATTCCCTTTAGTTTTTTTTTTGGAATTAAATATTTTTATTTCTTTTTTTTTTTACTTTTTTATCAGGCTCACAATAGCTTGTGAGTAGCTTATTGTAGTAGTAGTAGTTTTTTTTTTTTTTTTTTCTTTTTATACCCTCATTATGCAAAGGGTATTATAATTTTGCCCAGAAGTTTGCAACGCATAGAAATATTCATTTCCGACCCTATAAACTATATATATTCTTGATCAGGGTGACGAGCTGAGTCGATTGTCTGTCCGTCTGTCCGTCTGTCCGTCTGTCCGTCTGTCTGTCCGTCTGTCTGTCTGTTTCTACGCGAACTAGTCTTTCAGTTTTAAAGCTATCGAGCTGAAATTTTGCACAGAATCTTCTTTTTACTGCACACTGCTAATATGTCGGAACCGACCGGATCGGATGACTATATCTTATAGCTGCCATAGGAACGATCGGTCGAAAAGTGGGTCTTTGTGAGAAAAACTTTTTTGTTTTTAATGTTAACGTGTCTCACATCAGCGATTATTAATATTATACGCTTTTACATAGATTTGGAAGTTTTGGTTGAAATCGGATGACTATATCTTATAGCTGCCATAGGAACTATCGGTCGAAAAGTGGGTTTTAATAAGAAAAACTTTTATGTTTTTTATGTTAACGTGTCTCACATCAAAGATTATAAATATTATACGCTTTTACATAGATTTGGAGATTTTGGTCGAAATCGGATGACTATATCTTATAGCTGCCATAGGAACTATCGGTCGAAAAGTGGGTTTTAATAGGAAAAACTTTTTTGTTTTTTATGTTAACGTGTCTCACATCAGAGATTATGATTATTATACGCTTTTACATAGATTTGGAAGTTTTGGTCGAAATCGGATGACTATATCTTATAGCTGCCATAGGAACTATCGGTCGAAAAGTGGGTTTTAATAGGAAAAACTTTTTTGTTTTTTATGTTAACGTGTCTCACATCAGAGATTATGATTATTATACGCTTTTAAATAGATTTGGAAGTTTTGGTCGAAATCGGATGACTATATCTTATAGCTGCCATAGGAACTATCGGTCGAAAAGTGGGTTTTAATAAGAAAAACTTTTTTGTTTTTTATGTTAACGTGTCTCACATCAGCGATTATTAATATTATACGCTTTTACATAGATTTGGAAGTTTTGGTCGAAATCGGATGACTATATCTTATAGCTGCCATAGGAACGATCTGTCGAAAAGTGGGTCTCTGTGAGAAAAACCTTTTTGTTTTTAATGAAAACGTGTCTCATTATTAATATTATACGCTTTCACATAGATTTGTAAGTTTTGGTCGAAATCAGATGATTATCTTTAGCTGCCATAGGAACTATCGGTCGAAAAGTGCGTTTTATTTAGAAAAATTGCTTGTTTTAACGCTGGCGTTCTTAAACTCTGATGTATTAAAACATTTGCAAGGGTATAAAAACTTCGCTTAGCCTTCTCGTTTTTTTTGTAAATAGAATTTTAATATTAGGATGGGTTAAAAAAATAAAAAAATTAAAGAACCGTCTGTCGCTCACCGCCTCGCACCCTCTACACGTAGCTTAATACACCTGGCTTCCCGGGTCTTCCCCAGATACCAGATCGTTCAGCCATGCCCTTTGGGTTTGCGATTTAGTGCTAGCAGGATTTACAAATGTTATTAATAACTAATACTAAAAAACTAAAAACAAAATTTCCTTTTTAAAATAATCCCTTTATGATTCTGTTTCTATATGCTAAGGCTTTAATTACATAACTCTGTAGCTTTGACCAGTCCGCGCCGTTGAGGATATTTACTATTTCGTGCGGAAAAAGGGTACATTGTCCGAAAACTGATAGCCGGAGCTCCCGCAGAATAGGGCAACCTCCAATGAAGTGGATGACATTTTCTTGCTCCCTCCAGTTGCACAGAGGGCAGTTTGTGTCATTCCTCGTGACATTTGGAATAAAATTCAAGTTTAATATTTCACCTCTGGCCATGAAAATACTTCTTATTCCTTCAATGGGAAACTCGTCGGAGAAATAGTTATTTTCTCCCAGGTCGTAATGCAGTTGCCTATAGATCAAACGCTCTGAGCTTCTCCGGGATTCTTCAACAAATTTCATCCTATATGCTGCATCCATTTTAACCGTAATATTCCTAGCCCAAGTTTTCCATGTTGCGTTATCTTCAAAATTCAATCGAACTCCGTGTTCCGTGGCTAGACTGTCCCACTCTCTAAAACATTGTAGTCGCTCTTTTAAAAGGTGCTCCGCTAAAATCCTAGGTACCCTTTTTTCCTCCATGGATAAAGCTTTTTGCATGTAGTTAAAATGCAGGTTAACTGTATATAAATGAAGGAGCGATAACCCGGTCTCCAGATATAGCATCCTGTTCGGTGTGTATTGAGGTAGACGAAAAATTTTCTTAAGAAAGTACCTTTGAAGACTTTCCACTTCCTCGTATCGTCGTATCCCCCATACTTGTGCACCATAACACATTATTGCCCGCACTGCGGCATTAAACAGCTTGTACTTAGTGCTGGTAGAAACCTCTTTTTTGCCAAGTATCGTTCTCCAAGTACTGTTTATCGCTACTTTAGCATCTTTTAGTTTTTCTCCGATGTGAAAGTTGAATTCGGCATTGTGATAGATCCAGACTCCTAGGTATTTATATGATTTCACCACCTCCAAATCAATGTCTCCCATTTGCCATTTTTCCGCAGACGCAAGCCTTCTCCAATATTTCTTAAAAAATAAGCATCTTTGATTTTTCGCAGTTGACTTTAAGGCCCCACTCCTTGCAGTACTCATCCAAAGCGTTGATATTGTCTTGCATATCTTTGGGAGTTTCGGCGAAGACCACTATATCATCTGCATATAACAAGGCTTTTATTTCCAGGCCGTTTATTTCGAGTCCTTTCGGAAGGTAGTCCACTATATCGTTTAGAAATATTGAAAATAGAACAGGGCTCAGCAAGCATCCTTGCTTGACTCCAACCTCAGTAGGAAACCATTCGGATAGCTTTGCTCCATCCCATACTGCTGCTTCATTGCTTTCATACAGACTTTGCAAGGTTTGAATAAATTTAGAGGATATGCCGATATTGCTCAGTTTATACATTAGAGTTCTTCTATCAATCGAATCAAAGGCTGCCTTAAAATCCACGAAGAAGGCATAGAGTTTTTTGTCGTTGTCTAAATAGGTTCGCGCAATGGTATTCAGACAGAAGATATTATCTACTGTGGAGTATCCTTTTCGAAACCCCGACTGAAACTCAGTTAACACATCGACAGTATTAAGCCATTTACTTAGACGTTCAAGGAGAACTGAAGAGAAGACTTTAGCTAACGCGTTCTGAAAAGTAATTCCCCTGTAATTGCTTGTTACTTGTGGATCGCCTTTCTTGATAATTGGGAATATTATAGCCTTCTGAAAACTGTTGGGGGGCTTTTCCGGTTTGCAATATATCGTTGTAAGCTTTGGCCAATTTTTCCAAAAAAACGCTGGTGACGCAAATTTTATGAACTCAGCCGGTATGCGATCCGGGCCAGGAGCTTTGTTGTCTTTTAGTTTCGCGACAATGACAGAAACTTCATGGTCTGTTATTGTTCCATCTAGTGTATCATTTGCAAGGTACGGTAGTGCATACTCCAAGGGTTGCTTCGAGTTAAATTTAAGAAGAATACCAAAATAGCTTGCCAACTGCGCGGCGTTCACTTTTATGCCTTTTAAAAAAGAGATTCCATTTAGTCTTCTAATGGTGCTCCAGTACGATTTGCTGTCACGAATATCTTCTAGAGCTGCGGCTAGCTTTTCGTAAAACTGATTTTTGGCTTCTTGACAAATGTACTTGTATGAGTTGTTAGCTTGCTGATACCGAATCATTGATTCTTCCGAGTTTTCACTTTTGGCGATTCTAAGCAGTTTAAACGATTTGTCTCGCGCTAATTGACATTTTCTGTTGTACCACTCCTGTTTGAACGATGTTCCAACACTTCTACTCTGGGTTATCGCTGAGTTTGTGATACAGTTTGTGAGACCACTTATTTCTTCAAAATTGGAGTTCGCTAGGTTGCATGGTAGAGAGACGATGATGCTGTCTAAATTTCTTCTGTACGTATCCGCATGTTTATATAACCATCTTAGCTTTGGAAGTAGAAAGAGTTGTTCAGTGCAAGTTGGTTGGTCGATGCAGAGAGACGCTTCAAGGGGCATATGATCCGAGAAAATCATTTCGTTTATTTTAAGATCTTCTAGCATCTCTAACCACGAGCCTCTCACCAAACAATAGTCTATCGTGGATCGAGCAGTACCTCTTATAAAAGTGTGAGCTCCTATTGCATCGCTAGTAGATCTTCCATTTGCCAAAGTGAAGCCAAAATAATCTACCAAGTCAATAAACTCGCGGCCATTAGAGTCTAGGACTTTATCTCTCGTTTCCCTTCTTTCCGATAAATTGTTTGGCACTAACTGAGGGTTAAATCCACATATTTGCGTTTCACCGATCCTCGCATTACAGTCACCAATAATCATCAGGTTATCCTTGCATTCCGAATTAATTAGAACGTCACACAATTTGGATATATCTACATCCCATTTATTGCAGTTAATGTAAACGGGTAGAACATATTAGTCCGTTGAGCGTGCGCTGATCTTAAAGAGCGTGATTTCTTCAATTTCAATAAATCGGACAGTATTATTTTCCACCAAATTCTTGTCTATTCCATAGAGCATACCACCACTTGCCCTCCCTTTTGTGTGATTTCTACTTGCGGCTCTCCATTTGAGTACAGCTTCTTCTCGCATATTAGAGGGATAATTATTGATATAGTGGCATATTTTCTCCCAGAAATTGGCAAAGTGGCCCCTTTTCTAAGAGGTAAGGATTTCTCATTTCTTGTAAAGTTTCTATTTGAGGGATTTTGGAGTTGTTTAGAGTTTGGAGTAAAATTTTGGATAAATGGTCAGACGGAAGAAAAATTCGCTCTATTATTAAATATAAACTATTCCACCGGGAGGCGACTGAATAATGCTATAGTATATTTATTTGTAGTTTGGACTGTTTTAGTTATTCACAATTCGCTAACATTTGGAAATCACGTCGTTAAGGTAGAAAAGTCGAAAGATATCATGAACTTAAAAAGGAAGTATGAGTTCAAATCATGGAACATTTTGTGAGTTTTAATAAGTCGCACTTTTTATACTCTGTACGAAAGGTACATAGAGTATACAACGTTTGTGCAAAAGTATGTAACAGGGAGAAGGAATCATTTCCGACCCTATTAAGTATATATATTCTTGATCAGCATCAACAGCCGAGTCGATATAGCCATGTCCATCTGTCCGTCTGTCTGTTTGTCCGTCTGTCCGTATGAACTTTCAGGTCTCAGAGATGGTAAGAGACAGAGGTTTAGCATGTATGGAACAAATGCTTCTTATACTTGCAGGCAGATCAAGTTTATTTTCAATTTTTGCCACGCCCCCACCCGCCCCCAAAATTTTGAAAAAACGTCATATCTCATAATTATAATTAGTACCTTCCAGAAATAGTTAGTCATTAGCAAAATATCGATATGCCAAGAAATGATAAAGATCGGATGAGCGGTTCTCAAGTTATGAGCAAATAAGTGAATCCCACCCTTTCACAACCAACGCCGGACAATCTTAGAGAGAGGGAGAAAGGGAGTGAGACGGAGAGAGGGGGAGAGAAAGAGATGAGCGCACTAGCAGCACTGCATTCAGATCCTACTCTAGGTACCGAGTATATTATAGTCGGGCTTGACCGACTTTTCTACTTGTTTTTGATTATATCATGTAAATGGATATTTATACATAATAGGGTTTGGTCCAATCACATTTTTTTAGATAGTTGCATTTTGCATATTGACAGAACCGCAAATTGGTCACCTCACCTTTCCTATGGACGACAAGTAAATTTTATAAGAAAATAACGAGGCCGTTTCTTGTTTATGTAGGGTTGCAAAAACATCGATTTCGAAAAAAAATCATCGATGTCTGCAGCTTAGATAAAAACATCGATGCATCGATGTTTCTCCAGCTCTATCATTAACAGTCGATAAACCATTTAAGAATGTTTTGTACTTAAATTAAGTACATCCAAGAACAAAACATTCCAAAACCTAAGTACAAAACAGAACATTTTATATACCGATCGACCTGTGACTCTGCTAGCCGTTCAAAGTGTATATATTTAATTACGTTTAAGTTAAGGTCTTTGGATTATCCACACTTTGAACGACTGACGATTGAGCTATAACACAGCAAACTACCGTCTCTCCTAAAGCAAAAGTTATTATTAGCGATTAAATTAAACTTACCTTGACCCATTTCAATGCCTCCATGAGAGACCACTACAGTGCCATCGCTATGATAAATAGCCACCGTTGCTGCATACTGTCCAAAGTAACCGATCTGATATTCCATAATACTCAGACCCAGGCCTCGCTTACGCCAGCGATGTTCCTTATTGTGTGCAACAATTTCAGCGCGACGTTTTTTATACAGAGTGCTCTCCAAGAATTTCGGCATCATTTCACCCATTTTATGGGCAGGCAACATATTGGCATAACGCACATCCGCCGGGTCGGCACCCGTCTCAAAAGCTATGTGTTCCATAATATTCTCAATCATGGCAATTCCTTCAACAGATCCTGGGGCACGACAGGCTGTATTAGTAGGAGAGTCGGACTGAACCATGTATCCATCCAGTTTGTAGTTATCACTAAATTCATAGCAATTCTTGGACAGCAACAGCGTATGTCCCATGGGTGACTCATTGGACAAATAACCGGAATCCTCATAGAATCGACTGCGTAGGCCAACAATTTTTCCCGTCTGCTGTACATAGAAGTCGTAGTCACAATGGAAGGACCAGCGCTTGCCCAGCGTATTCATCATAGACTCCAAGGATTGAACAAAGCGCACAGGACGATTTAGCTTGTGGGCAGCCACAGCAGCGGCAGCAGCCGCCAGGTTACAACGCGTAGCCTTGCCTCCGTATCCCCCGCCAATGCGACGTGTCTTCACCTGAACCTCATTGCTACGCAGCTGCAAGATATTCGCCACGGTATCCTGGGACAAATCATCCACTTTTTGGCACACATAGCTGCAGACCACCCTCAAAGGGCAAGGCCACCGTAGTCTGTGGTTCCATATAGAAATGATACTGCAGACCCATGTCCAGTTTACCCGGAAGCGGTCAGCTCGTAAGGCTCCTCCAACTCGAGAGTATCCAAAGCGGATTTAATCTTGTGCGTAATTAATGCACTTGACCCGGCGCCAACTTTCTCAACACATGCTTCATGCTAGGCAGCACTTCCTCAGCGCCACCCTCATAGCTTAGCTCCACCAACTCTGCAGCCCGATTGGCCAAAGCATTGGAGTTGGCCAGAATCAAACCTATGGGTTGCTGGTAAAAACTTAATGGTGCCCGTGGCAAAGAGTTCCTCATCTTCCGCAAAGAAATAGTCATCCGCTGTTTGGGTCCCACATAATTGGGTCCCGGAATATCCTTGGCATCTAGATAAGCCACCACTCCGGGCAAGCCAAAGCCGTTGAAGCGTCCACCCGGCTGACCTTGGCTCCCACGTTTGGCGGTGACAAATGCTGCCCACACTTGATTTTGCTAGGTGGGCAAATCATTGGCATAGGTGGCTTCACCGGAACACTGTATAAGACCCTCATGTTTTCTCGGTTGGCTTGGTAACTGGATAATGCTGCTCGAAGGTGTCAAAGCTTTGTTGGCCCTTAGAGACATCACGTTGGAGCAGCGAACCACCTGTGGAGTAACGACTGTCCACCTTCAGCTGACGTTGATGGGCGGTCTTCAGAAGAAATTTGTAGAACAAGCCACAAGCCAGCTTGCGGCGATAGGCGGGTGAGGCATCGGGTAGCACCTCATCGGGCTGGAGTAAGGTCGACAACTGGCCAAAGGCTTTGCCACCAGTCCATTTTCATAGAGATTACTTCCAAGAAGCAACTGTTCAATGGAAGTGGCATGCACAAAGTCTGGATGAATGCCGCCAAAACAAATGCGAGCATTTTTCACAATATGCTTCGAGTCCAGCTCGAGAAGGAAAGCCGCATTGACATAGGCATGAGCGTTCTGGGCACGAGGCATGATCTGGAAAAAAGGGACAACTTTTAGTAAAAACTTCAGGAAAAACCTTCAAAATGGGTTGTCCTTTGAGTAGAATACAGCCACATGTCCTTATATTCAGAAATCTTCCATGGCAACCCTTGTAGTGCTTACCTTATACGAATCAAACAAGAATCGTTCTTGCCATAAGCTGGCAAAACCAATCCACGTATAATCTTCCCCTCCATAGACAACTTCAAATAGTTGGCCAAACTGACAGTTTGTTGCTTATTTGCAGACTCTTGAACAATCACTTGGGCATCCAGAGCCTCCAACACAATGAAAATATCCGATGGAAATTCCGGGTGGGCATGTTTAATGGAAAGATTTCCCGCCAATGTACCGGCCTGCATTAATGTAAAAAATAAAGAATCTTATCAAAACTTTTGAAAGTCAATGCAATTTTAAGGCTCTGCTGATTAGATAACAAATGCCCTCTGGTGGAGTGGCCTTCCTTATCAAAGTCATCAACTTACATTCCGCACTGGCACATTGGCAATCCAATCGAGGTGTTGCCACACCTGAGACAGATACTCGAAACCTGTGGTCTTCTCTAGTTTTCGGCATATATCCATGGTCTCGGTGAGGCTAAGATTACCTCCCAGCGTCAGAGTGGACCCTTCCTTACTATATTTCTTCAGCTCCGTGAGTCCACTGACATCTATGAAAGTCTTGATCTCCGCCTGACGTCTGTAGATACCATGAGCTGTATTGCCAGCCACCAGCATGTATGGTAGCTTCTCTTTCACCGCACCCTGCAGTGCCTCAAACAGTTCCTCCAATGTCTGCGGCCAGCTCCAGCGACTTCCGTCCAGGTACAGCTGACTACCCTTTGGTGGCTGTTTCTTGCCGGTGCCAGCACACATTCACCCGTTTTAGGACATTGCTTCGAGCTTAGTCACATTCGGCAGGCACTTGAATGTTACTATCCACGGCAAAGGATTTCTGGCATCCAAAAATGGACGATATCCAGTGCAACGGCACAGATTGCCCAAATGCATTTTCTACCTCCATGGTCACACGGCCGTTCTAGATTTGAGCAAACCATACATATTCATCAATAGCGGGCGAGCAATAACCACACTGAGTGCCGTTCATTTTGGCAAGACGCTCCTGAATGGCATGATAACCCTCACGCTTATTGCCCAGACCTTCCGAGGTGGTTACCTCTAGTCAAGACAGGTGTTCAGCAAGGTCAGCACGAGTTGACAGCCCAGGTTTGTGTTCCTTGGAGACGGGGATGGATGCCACTGAGAGTGCAAACGCAAACTCCGCAACCGCCTTCCTGACACATAAACTTGGTGCCCGTAAGTCCGGCATGTTCTCGTATAAAGGTGTTCGGTGATGTCCGCTGGCAATGGCAGGCTGCTAGATAAATGCAAAGTAAGGAAGAATGTTAAGTTGAGTTTCTAAGATTTCCAAATGGTTCCACTGGAACTGAAGGCTATTCTAACATTTTGTGATATGTGACATGCGTCAGTCGGAGCAATGGAATTAAAACCTGCTAAAATTTAAGCTCAGTATAAATTAAATAAGAAAGCATCATTGCGGCAGTGAACTTACTTTTGTTCACTTGACTGTAGCTTCAACCCGATTTTTGTGGAATACGCAAACCCAGTACGGATCGATAACACAGTTCAAACAAATATTGGGTCCTCCCAGCAGTTAAAAGTATTTACAAAAGAGGTACTTTGGAATGTGGGTAAAAATATCAAGGCTGCAAACCCTCATAAAAATCGACAGGGGTTCATTCCGCTTCGAACCTGCGAATTTTTGGTTCGTTCACGGAGCGGGGTTCAGAAGGTCGCTAGAACCGCAGGATCGGGTTCGGAACCGGGCCTACGAATAATTTTGTACAGAAAATTGTACGTAAAATTGAAAAAACAAAAGTTTTGGGAGGCTTGATAATATATAATATTTAGAGCTTGAACATCGAACGTTTAAGCAGGCTCCAGGTCGTCAAGTCATGAAGCAATGAGTATTAGAGATAAAATTACGCTGCTCAATTTTGAGCGGTGTTAAGCGATAGTCCGCATTGATATTCATATTGTCCGCATAGGAAATCTCAGTGGTTAGAGCGAGACTTGACATATTCCCAAATGCTCTCAAAGAGCAAGCGAGAGCAAACAGCCGTCTTACTTCGACAGAATCGGGATTGTGACTCTATTCTAAATTTATATTTGTTCCTAACTTTTAAAACAAGACACGCATACACCACATATGGAGGATGGTGGACTGAACAGCTGTTTCAGAGCTCGAAGTTCATCATCAGCAGCTGTGCCTATCTTCTGCAATGTTGTCGGAGGCCATCTCATGCCAGCATTGCTATGACTGTTTGGGAAGCTCCAAGGCAGCAAAGTGCAGAAACAGACACCCCAATTTGAAATAGACTTTGTGCATGTGTGTGCACTAGAGCGTTCCAGACAGATAGAAATGATGTAGCCTGAAATGAACTAGTAACTTCGTTTGTAAAATTTGTATTTATGAACGTATGATTAATGCTTTAAAATTTTTTTGAGACCCTGTCGCGCCCATTAAAAATAAAATAAATTTTTTGGATTTTCATGTTATTAATTTTACAACAAATATTAGCTTTGGGAATGCTGAGACCTCCATTTTCCATTTTGCCGGTTTGGGGACCGTTTAGTGTGCACCCATTTCGTTGAAATCGTGTTGAATATTTGATTAATTATTCGGATTAACCGTCATTCTAAAGGTGGCAACAGTTTGCGCTAATAATCAATCGACTCGATTACTTTCGTAACCCTTTCGAAATATCTATACAAAAAATGGGCTAGATCCCACTTAGATCCAAAATCCACTCAGATCCTATCCAGATCCCACTTAAATTCCGCCCAGATCATACCCAGATCCCACCCAGATACCACCAAGATCCCACACAGAACCTACCCAAGTCCTGCCCATCTCTAACCCAGATCCTCATCCAGATCCCACACAGATCCCGCCCTGATCCCACTGAGACTCTGCACCAGAAACCATCCAGATCCAAACCCAGTCCCACATAGATCTCGTCCAGATCCCACCTGTAGATTCTACCCAGATACCACCCAGATCCCTCCCATATCTTCATACAGATCCCACACAGATCCCACCCTTATTGCTCCCAGATCCCACCTAGTACCCATCTAGATCCCATCTAGATCCCACTTAGATCCCACTCAGATCCCACCCAGAACCACTCAGATCTCACCCACGTTCCCATCCGGAACCACCCAGATCTTACCCAGATCCCGCACAGATAACATTCCACCCAAATCCCTCCCAAATACCACCAGATCCCACCAAGATCACACCCAGATCTTTCCTCCTCTTCAGCATTTTTCCTACCTTTCGCTTCCCCCTCTGCCCATCCTCTCTTCGTGTGTTTGCCGGGAAACTCCTCAAATCAGAACAACACAAAACATGAATGACGTCAGCGTCATGTGACGCTGAAATCAAATTTTAGTCCTACTAAAATCGTCCGTACCGAAATTAAAGATGTTTCTCA
Organism: Lordiphosa stackelbergi; assembly: GCA_018904235.1. NCBI lineage: Eukaryota > Metazoa > Arthropoda > Insecta > Diptera > Drosophilidae > Lordiphosa > Lordiphosa stackelbergi. The sequence continues at coordinate 34,647 of JAEIFU010000077.1, forward strand.
GCAAGCGACAGGTCGTTCCTACAGCAGAGTATGCCAGCCGATCTGCCGGTTCCGACAAATGAGCAGCCCATTTGTGCCAAAAGACTTTTGTGCTGATTTGGCTAAGATAGCTCCAAACTGACGAGAAGATAGCATAGAAACAGACGGACGGACGACAGACGGGATCATGGCTATATCAACTCAGCTCGTCCCGATGATAAGAATATATATACTTTTTGTGGTCGGAGATGCTTCCTTCTATGCGTTACAAACATACGGAAAATTTTAATACACCCTCTCCAAGGGTATTCAAAGCCGACTGCACTCCGAGGCACTACAGCCCTCATGCAAACTCAATAATTTTCCCCGGGAGCTGCGTTAATTTTGTTCTAATGGTTCTCGACGATCCTGGTCACCCCTCTTCAACAGCTGAACGTACTTCTTTTACGCTTATGGAGCATTTTGAGCAATGCAAACAATTTTCCATAAGTTCAGAAGCATACAATTTAATCTTAACTAATACTAAAATTGATCAAAATTCATCCATTACCAAACCTTAAAGTGATATGTAGAAACCCAGTTTCTGGTAAAGCTCGTCCATAAAAGTAAGAATTTACGCAGTAATTTAAGGTCTATGTAAAATTAGTGTGCCAGAATGGGCAACAAAGGTAAATATAAATAATAGAGTGGTTTATTATTCAACTAAATAAAAGCAAAAGCGCAACTACTGAGTCCATACAAAGTAACGCAAGGACCAGGGCACTAACTGATGTTGATAGCAATAAAGACGATTTAAAGCAAGTACAAAAAATCCTTATAAAGCCATATTATTAACTATGTTTTTGTTTAAGCAATAATGCAAAAGCTACATGCTGATTCTGTATAGAATTGCTGGACAAGTTTCCATGGATGAACAATTAAAAAGGTCGAGCAAGTCTAAAGTTGGTTATAAAATTTAATTTTATCATGTTTAATATTCAAGTATTAATGCTAAAAGAATAAGTTGCTGTACTTTTGGGACATAATGTAGTATGGGATTCATTTAAACTGCATAATGGAGTTTCAATTTTTTTTGAACCTGTTGGTTCTAAATGAAGCCGATTCAAAGGTTTTGGAGCATTTTAATTTTTTTCAAGTGGCAACAGACCTATGGCAAAGACTGCTTATGATAGAACCGGGTGGTTCTTGAAACAGCTGTACAGTCGAACAGCCTTCTTTGTGGTACAAACAAACTTTTAAAGATAGATTTTCAATAAAGTCACTAGAACAGTCACATTGCCAAGCGAAATATTGATTAGAGAAAAGAAAATAATCACAAAAGTAGGCCTAATATGGGCCTTCGGGTAGCGGGGGTTGTTTAAACGCAATGTAATTGCTTATAACACGTCAGTTGTTCAGTCTTCTATAAATATAACAAGATTATCTACTCCTGAATAAATACATACTGGCATTGCTTATCACCGCTTATCACTAATCACACTACAAGTATTGCACCTAGTGTGGTCCCACTATCATTAAGACTCCAAACTTATGTTAATAAATGTCTATCTATTTCCACCAAATGGAAGATTGTTAACTGCCTCAAAAACAAATCTATTTCTCCTCCATCTACACACAAACATACACACTTAAATGTATGTATAATTTGTAAAACAAAAACTTTTGTAATTAATTGCCCACACGCAGGCATACATACCGACATGGCTAGTGCCATTGAATGTTATATTTCCAGACATTTCTATCTATATCTTATATAATCCCAAGGAACACTTGAATAGGCCCCGTTTGTTATTGTGAAATTAGTTTCAGCCAAATGAAGAGTTTTGCATGGACACACACTTGTTTTCAAATTGTTTGGCACTATTTTTGTATCTCGAAATGAATTTCACAATATTTTTATGCGCCGTTCCCGTTGACTTCCGCTCTACTGAAGCCCACAGTCGCTAGGTGAGCGTATTTATTTGATTGCTTTAACATTTTCAAGTTCAATTAAGTTTGCTCGCTCTCCGTCTGTTAACTATTATGAAGTATCTCTCTCTATTTCGAACCTTAGATGATATCACTATTGCTCTCTTCAGACTCGCTCTCCCACAACTGTGTACATACGTACCCGGTGTTTCTTATCGCTATTTGAGATTTTCTACAATTCTGTTTTGGTTTCTGTTCTGAATTCACGCACTCGAGTGTCTGGGAGGAGTCAAAAGCGGCGACAGGTTTTGCTTGCTGAAAGCTGAGCGACTGTAAATAATTAAAAACAAATTAGACATTTATTTAGAGAAGTTTTACCCAACCCAAAAATATAATTAAACAGAATTTACTGCAAACTAAAGCGATCCACCTGACTGCCCGAGCTTAGAACTACTGTCTCCGGGGTAGTTGGAGCTCCCAAGCGTACCCATTCACGAGGTAATCCCGCATCTTGTCTGGCCGATTGTATGGCATGCTGCAAGGCAAAGAGAACACCCACAGCTAGACATAAAGCCGGCTCACCGGTGGTTTTGGATCTCATAAATCCCACCGGATTGGGATTTTTTTGCAGTAATTCAATACGGAAATCTATGGGTATATCCTTAGCTCCCGGCGGATGATAGTTCCAAGTACGATTGGTGAGAATGCGACCAGTCTGCCGATCATAGAGCAACAGTTCCGTTAGGTAGTAACCCAAACCCATGACAAATGCACCTTCCACCTGACCCACATCGATATTGGGACTCAGACTATCTCCCACATCTTCAAGAATATCCACGCGGCGTATCAAATGATTGCCAGTTAGAATGTCCACTTCCAATTCGCTGAGACTAAGTCCATAGACGCTGTAGTTGGGTATATCACCCAGTTTGTAAGCCTCTGAAGCTGTGAGACTAATTGACTGAGACCAGGCTGTTTCTACCACTTGCTGCCAGGTGGCTTTACTGCCCAGCTGCAGCTTCACTGGCTCCAGACGTTTATTCAGGGTATCGCAGGCCTTACGCACGGCTAAGCCCACCATTTCACTTGTCATGGAGTTGGCCGTCAGCATGGCATTGGCTCCCACCACGGTATTGCTGCTCTCAATGCGCACCTTTTCCAGCGGGACTCCCAATCTGAAGGCTGCCACTTGTGCTGCCTTGGTATTAATACCCTGACCAATTTCTATGCCACCATGTGAGATGACCACTGAGCCATCTGTATGGTAAATGGCCACTGTAGTGGGGTAGGTTATAGCAATTGTGGTATTAATTGGAAACTCCATCAGGGCCAATCCCAATCCACGTTTGCGCCAACGATTTTGTGCATTGAAAAGATTGATCTGATCTCGCCTGGTGCGATACTCGGAGGAGGCTATGAATCGGGGCAAAAGTTGAACCATTTTGCTGCCAGGACGTAAATTGACCAGGCGTACATCTGCCGGATCCAGTTGGCAAGCGAAGGCTATGTGCTCCAGGGCTGTCTCTGTCATGGCAATGGCTAGAAAAAAGCGGTTAATAATATTTTGATATTTGGGTTACTGATTCTTACCTTCTGCAGTGCCAGGTGCACGACAGAAAGTCGAGCTGGGTGCATCTGTCAGGATGGCACTTCCTTTGGGTTTGAAGTTGGAATCGTTCAAGTTGTAGACATTCTTCAAAGCTGGCAAAGTGAGAAAGTCTACAACATTCTCATTAAGACTGCAGCCTGCATCCTCATAGTAATTATTGGTTAGCCGGGTGATGGACCCATTGGCTCGGACTTGGAAGTCATAATCAGAGCGGCAGGCATACCGCTTGCCAAGACACTCCATCATGGACTCAATGGTCTGTACAAAACGTGCCGGACGATTAAGTTTGTGGGCCACCAGGGCAGCGGCACAGGCCACCTGGTTACATCTGCTGACCTTTGCCCCATAAGCTCCGCCCACTCTACGCACTTCCAGTTGCACCGCATTCACATTCAACTTCAGCATTCTGGCTATATTGTCCTGTCCAATGAGGTGTTTTCAGTTAGCTTAGTAAAGCTTCAACCTACTCACCTGGGTGACGTCCATCCATTGAGTGGCACACCAAACCTGCAGCACTTGTCCTTCGGTAGGCACCACTATGGTGGTCTGTGGCTCCATGGTGAAGTGATATTGTGACTCTAGCTCAAGAATGCCACGTCCCACCACATCCCCAGCTTGTAAAGGAGCACTTTCCAATAAGTTCTCTCCCCTGTCCTTAGTCGTGCTGATAATGCGTTCTTCTAGCTGCGCAGCCAATACCTCATTCATGCTCGTATAGATCTTTCTCTGATCATTGGCATAGGTCACCTGTACTAGGGTTGCAGCATAAACAGCAGTATCGTGTGTCAAGGCAGCTATCACACCCAAAGGTTGATCAAAGTACCGTACACGACCAGCACAGAATATCTCCTCAACTTCCGGAGTGAGCAAACTAGCTTTGCAGAAGTTGTTCTCTCCTGGTATATCCTTGGCCGCATAGAAAGCCACCACACCGTTGCAGTGAAGTGCCGCCGTGGCATCTATCTGTTCGATGGTGGCTCCTACACGCTTAGCAGTCACAAAGGCGCAATAAACGGCACTCGAATTTGTCTGAAGATCATTCATGTACTTAGCCTCGCCAGAGCATTGAATGAGACCTGATGAGATGGAATACAAAATTGAAATACTTTAAAGCCCATCTGCCCACTCACCTTCCAGTTTCTGCACTGGCTGGGATACCGGATAGTTCTTCTTATTGGTCTCAAATGACTGGCTACCCGAGGAGAGTGGACGCTGCAGCAACTGACCACCGCTGCGATAACGTTCCTTCACGCGCTCTTTTGGAGCCGAACCCAACAGGAACTTATAGAGCAGCGAGCAAGCCAACTTCTGGCGATATTCAGGTGAGGCATCCGGCGGCATCTCCACCGGTTGCAAACTCCTCTGCAGCTGCTTAAAGATCTGACTAACGGTCGCTTTATCATACAGATCCCTGCCCACCAGCAACTGTTCCAGTGGTTCATCATGCACATAGTCTGGTCGTATGTTTCCAAAACAGATGCGTGCTGAACGCACTATGTAACGTTGTATATCCTGCCATTCGATAAGGAAGCCCGCATTGACATAAGCATGTACATTCTGGGCACGTGGTAGGATCTTTAAAGGTCATTTATATCAGTTTTAAGACTTGCACCGAAGTAACTAGAACCCACCTTGTACGAATTGAATAGATATTGATTCTTGGGGTAAGCTTTCAAAATGAATCCTCCAACAACCAACTTGGGTGCAGGATCATTAATATATTCTAGTAGAGTCATCACACGTTGACTACTGGGATCATCATAAACCAGAACATGGGCATCCAATGTCTCGAAAGTGATAAACACATCCGATGGAAACTCGGGATGCTGCTTCTTGATGCTAATATTACCAGCTAGAGTGCCATTCTGAAAATCGGGAATTCAAGTAAATTCAAATATCTTTGAGTGCAGCAAACACTTTAGGTTGGTGGTTATCAATACAAAAAAAGTGGATTGTTGAGTTATCAATAGACCTCGAGTTTGATTGAATTGAATTTGCTATAAAACATGAATCATTAAGAATAAGATTTTTGTTGCAAAAAATGTCAAAAAATATTTTAAATATGTCGAAGATACACAGTCAGCAACATTTTTTCACAATGCTGAGCCCTCTAAATTAAGCGCTCCATCGACGGACAATCGATTTGCTGCAAAAAAGCAAGTCTGTGGCAGACCACTTACTTTCTACGCATGGTGCATGCTAGGCTAAAGGGCAGCAACGATTCTTCGCAGCCTATTGCCTGCGGTAAAATTTAATTTTGCCAAATCAGATTTAACCTCAATTTGCTGAATACTGAAAAGTTTTTTGCATGAAATCTTCAAAATAATTAATAAATATTGATTATACTGAGCAACATGATCCAGAATATTAAAGAGAGGGTGGTGATTCTTGTTGATTGTCGGAAGCTGAAAAACCAATCTGTTTTCGGATATTTTTTTCGGTAACTTGGAGTTTTGTGAAACATCTGTACTCTTGTTAAACCCTTGGAGAGGGTAATTGTTTGTTAAAATAATCTTCTGTATTTCAATAATGCTACTTTAGTTATCAAATTTTATCTACTTTTACAACATTTGAGAACTGCTAAGTTTAAGTTAATAAGCATTGTATCTACTAGGAGCTGTATAACTAGTCCCTAGCTCTAAGATCAGAAAGATCAAACTTATATGTTGAAAAGGCTCGTTCAACTGATACCTGAGTTGCTGGAACATCAAGTATAGTTAAGGCAATTTGTTTTAACTATTCGTTTTTTTTTACCTTTCCAAAATTTTAAAACATTTGTCGATGTATGTTCTCTTGGACAGATGTCAAAAGAATCTTTAACATCATTTACAGACTTTTATATTTGATATTTGTTCATTGCTTTCTATGGCTTTCATAAACTTAAATTCTTTGCAATCAAAAGTAGATTCATTTAAATGCGAATTTTGAAAAGTCTCATTAACAATTTATTTTTGGAGCTTCAGCAGAAGTTAACAAAGTTGAAAAACTCGGGTGTAAGAGCGCTGCAGCCAATATTGGCACTCAGGTTTTAATAAAAGAACGTTTATCGAAAGTTTATAGTAATAAACAAAGATTTTAGAAGGATTGCTCGAAAAGAAAAGCCATCGGAATTAAAATCACTTAGTAGTAGTTGTGAATCCTGCAGTTTTCAATTCAAAAGATTTTAGCTTCTTTAAAGAACTCTGAATTCATAAATCTTTAATTATTAGGAAAAGTTGGCACATTTTGTAGATTAAGTTATATTGCGTCTCACAGTCAAGCAATAGTTTTTTTTTAATTTTTTTATAAGCAAAAGATTTCATATAGTGTGAGTACGGAGAGTATTGGAAGTAGTATGCTAATGTCAAAGTAAACTTCCCTAAAAAGTTCGATATTTACTAAATTTAGAGTTTGTGGAGCGCAACAAGCTGCTTTAACAGAGTCCTCCAGGAAATCTATTGAGGTAACTTGGTCATAGTCCAAATCAAGAAATGCTTTTGATGCACATGAGCAACTTTTAATGCTGTGTAATGTAATGTTGTATTTAAAGTTGCATTCCTGTTCTGCTCTGCAGTTCGCTTCATTATCGACGTTGATAGTATAAATCTGACCTAGTTAAATGTAGCGGAATTTGAAAACTTATTGAATGAGAGCAGTCAGATTACAAGCAATTTCTATATTTCCCTGTAAGTGTCGTTGGAAGAACTACATAATATGTTGAACCGAACCTAATTTTTTAACAAAGCGGTCCGGTTCGGGTTTAGATTCGAGGAGTCAAAAATATTAGAGGTTCGGTTTATGGTCCGGTTCTTCGGACCCAAAAAACCCGAACCGAACCGGTTCTTAGGGGTTCGGTTCAGGTCCGGTTTGCAGCCTTGATTGGAACCAGACGGCATCTTCCAATCCTATTCTCCCTTTTACATTGGTCTCTCTATATCTATTTTAAGCTCAAAGAGAGCATTAACAGTTAGTTTATGCTAAAGCTTGCCCATTATTCAGAGTTTGTGAACGTTTTGAAGCGAAATTCTATTAAAGGCAGTGTGTTTCAAGTCCTCAAGTAAGAAGAAGGTGCAAAATTTTCTTAATTTGATAGTATGATTATGTATACGTGTTTAAATTAAACAGATACAAATTATATCCTATTAAAAATATTCCTCAATATTGATATGGTAAAGGGAAAAACATTATCATCTGAAGAAACAGCCAAAATCCTTGCATACAAGGATACTGGCATTTCTAAGAGGCAAATTGCCGTTAAATTGAAAAGATCTCCATCTGCAATGGATAATGAAATCAATTTGAAGTAGAAATATAATACAAATCGATCAAATAATAATAATCAAAAGCTTTCTTCTCGTGTAACATCCGCTATAATTCGGGCTGGCTTACAAAAAATGCAACTGCATCGCAAATACCCGTTACTAAGCCTCGTGTACAACAAATTTTATCTGGAAGTAATCGGCTAATTTGGAAGAAAGTGAAGTCTAAACCAGCTTTAAAGGAATCGCATAAAGTTGCAAGATTGGAGTTTGCCGAAAAACACATGTCATGGACCGATCAATGGAAAAAGGTAATATTTTCAGACGAGAAAAAATTTAACCTTGACGGTCCAGATGGTTTTAATTATTACTGGCACGATTTGAAGAAGCCCCGAATCCTTTTCTACTGAGCGGAACTTTGGAGGAGGTTCGTTAATGATATGGGCTGGTTTTAGTTACTATGGAAGGACCCCCATATGTAAAGTGAATGGGCGTATGAGATCGGAAAAGTATATAACCAAGTTGGATGAAGAATCAATAAACTTTTTGGATCAGCAACCTACTTTAAACACCATTTTTCAGCAGGATAACGCCGCCATACATGTATCGCGACTCAGCGTTAATTGGTTTCAGGAGAAGCAGATCGATTTATGAAGTGGCCAGCACGTTCCCCAGATCTAAATCCTATAGAGAACATGTGGGGTAACTTGGCACCAGGTGTATATGCTGGTCATCGCAAATTCGAGTCGGTGGAAGAGATTAGAATCGCTGTAGTCAATGAATGGACCAAAATTCCTACTTCAGAGTTTCAAAAGGTCACAGACTCAAAGCCAAAACGAATTTTAGAAGTGATTTCAAAATCTGGAAGCTAGACTCACTATTAATCATCATTTTCTTCGACAATAATATGTATATTGTTTTTTTTTCATATAATTTAAATACATTTCGCTGTATAAAAATGATTTTTTTGAAAATAATTGGTTTGTTAATCTAACACCTGTTGATTTGTAGTACTAAGACATTTGTTGAGCTAATAACGTTATTCACCTTGTTATTTAATAAAAATTTGATTCTTTTCTCATCTCATTTCCCATAAAACAAAAAATATACATGTGCCTTTAATTGAATTTCGCTGAGTTTATATAGATTGCTTTGGAAAAAGTTTCAGTAATAAAAACTTTTTTGTCTTTAGTGCTTTTGCTCCCCTACTTGTTACTGATCAATATTAAATCGGATGACTATAGAATATAGCTGTCATAGGAACGATTGGTTGAAAAAGTCGTTTCAGTGAGAAAACCTTTTTTCTTTTTCAATGGTATCGTCTTTATACTCTTCAGTTAGGATGATTATGTGTTTCCGCGCAATGTTGGAGATTTTGATCAAAATCGGATGAAAATATCGTATAGCTGTCATATAACAAACAGGCAGATATATATAATGCTCCCAGAGTGTATTAGGGTATCATAATTTTGCCCAGAAGTTTGCAACGCATAGAAATATTCATTTCCGACCTTATAAACTATATATATTCTTGATCAGGGTGACGAGCTGAGTCGATTGCTATATAGACTATATCTTATAGCTGCCATGGAAACTATCGGTCGAAAAGTGGGTTTTAATCAGAAAAACTTTTTTGTTTTTAATGTCTCACTTCAGCTATTATTAATATTATGCGCTTTTACACAGATTTTGAAGTTTTGGTCAAAATCGGATTACTATATCTTATAGCTGTCATAGGAACTATCGGTCGAAAAGTGAGTTTTATTTAGAAAAATTGTTTGTTTTAATACTGGCGTTCTTAAACTCTGATGTATTAAAACATTTGCAAGGATATAAGAACTTCGGCAAAGACGAAGTTAGCTTGGCCTTTTCGTTTTGTATTTGCATAGAATTTCAATGACAATTTTCAACAATACCTATTGCATACTTTGTGACAGCAACAATACATATGTACGATTTTTGTGGAATCGTATACAATTACAAAACGAGAGCGTAAGTTAAAGTCGGCTCTAACCGACTTCGATATACCCGTTACTCATGAAAAAACATGTTTAACAGTGTTCCTGCGTTCCATAGTGTGACCATCCGAAAAGTATGCTGCATTTTTTAGGGAGGGTGTGGTGGTAGCGGGGGGGGCTTGGTTCAGTTTTTTGCTCATAACTTGAGAACCGTTCATCCGATCTTTATCATTTTTTCGGCAAATCGATTTATTTTGCCAATCACTAACTATCTGGAAGTTCCGACCATAACTCTGGAACTATTGGATTGCCCATTGTTCAGCTTAATGTAGTAAATTCTGGATACAAGACCAAATTTTGAGAAAAAAAGAAGAAATAAACGTTTTTTCGCGCAATTATTTTTATTTCGCGATTTGGCTTTTTTTGGTGTGAATAATTTGAAAGTTTGGGTGCGTTGTTAATTTACAGATTTTTAAAAAATTATTATCACCAATGGTTGGGTAGCAAGCAATTGAAATTAATTAAATATTTTAAATACCGTACATTTTCAAACCTCTTTCCCGCGAATTACGTCATCTCGGCAAGACGCTAAAATAGGTATATACTATTTTACAACAAGGATATACGACAAAATTAATTCGATCCATTCAAAATCCCAGCTGGGCGATTTTTCATGGATCACCCATATACTTTATATGGTCGCAAATAATTCCTTCTGCCTGTTACATACATTTGCACGACTTTAGTATACCCTTTTTACTCTACGAGTAACGGGTATAAAAATTTTGTATTTGTATTATACCCTGTACCCATTAAAAATGATTAAAAGGGCATCATGAAGTTGTGCAAATGTAACATGTATGTAACGTGGAGAAGGAAACATTTCCGACCCTATAAAGTATATATATTCTTGGTCAGCATCAAAAGCCGAGTCGATTTAACCATGTCCGTCTGTCCGTCCTTCCGTCCGTCTGTCTGTCTGTCTGTCTGTATGAATGCGTCGAGCTCAGAGACTGTAACAAAAATTTCCCTCCCCCCCCTTAAACCGCAAAAAACTGTCAGAGCCACAATTTTAAAGTTACAACATCGTGGCTTTGCATATTTTATCTTTGGCCGTATATCTATTTATTCTGAAACGCACATTGAGATCTAAGCGAAAACACCAAAGTTATTCACGAAACAATGCAATTCTATACAATTGTCTGATTTGCATCAAGCTAGCTAGAATTATAATATACTCAAAATATTCAAACCCGAATATTTTCATCCCCTTTAGATACTTGCACTGTCTTTTAAAAATATTTCGAGTTAGCCAATCAGTTAGTTGTTTGGACTTAGCTTGCACTTTCTAATTGTTACCACAACAACATGCAATCATCATCCAATTTAGACTTGTTGCTGGCTGCCAAAAACAAGTTTCTTTCTACTCACATTTCGCACTGGAACATTCGCAATCAGGTTGAAATGTTGCCACAGCTGCGCACAATACTCGAATCCGGGACGTTGGGAGGCCAGTTGAAAGACTTGCATGGCATCCGTAAGCGTTAGATTTCCTCCCAGCAAAATATGATCCTTCTCAATGCTGTGCTGCTTCAACTCCGGCACCACATTCACATCTATATAATGCTGTATAATCCGCGGTCTTCTAAACACACCATGGGCTGTATTGCCCGCCACCAGAATGTAGAGTTCACCACTGCCCACTTGACTTAAGGCGGAAAACAGCTCCGCTAGGGACTTGGGCCAATGCCATTGACCGGCAGTAGGATCTCTCAGTGAGGAGCGAGTGCAGCTGCCACTACAGGACTGCCCCGTACGTGGACACAACAGCTCGAATGAGTCCTCAATATCCACACATTCTGGTGGCACTTGAATATTACTATCCAGGGCGAAAGATTTCATGGCATCCAGTATGGGACGATAGCCAGTGCAGCGGCATATGTTACCACCGAAGGCGTCTTCCACCTCAGCCATGCTCACCTGGCCCCGATGCTGTTCCAACAAACCATACATATTCATCACAAACCCCGGCGAGCAAAAACCACACTGACTGCCATTCATCTGGGCCAAACGTTTCTGTATGGGATGATAGCCGGTGAACTGATTGCCCAAGCCTTCATCCGTTATGATCTCCACATCATCGCAGGTGTTAAGCAGGGTCAGGCACTTGAAAAGTAAAATTAGTCTAAGGACTGGATGTGCCAAGGGAATCCTTGACTTACCGAATTGACAGCTCTGGTCTGAAGCTCGCCCGTGGCTGGATGATGTCGTCGTATGACGCAAACACAAGAGCCACAGCCACCCTCCAAGCACATGTACTTGGTAGCCGTCAAATGCAAGTGCTCCCGTAGGAAAGTGTTTAGTGTTATATCCGGGGCATAGTCGGTGGGCAGCACCTCGTAGGGAAAGCCATTCACATTGAACTTGATGATGCTCATCGTTGGAAAGTCGCCAGCCAAATGCCATGTGAATCGTCTAACCGCGCTGGCTGGAACCTGACTAGCCGTTAATTAGGCTAAACGGGTTCAGGTAAATAAAAGCAAATAAAAAAGAAAATAAAAAAGCACTGCAAAATCTTTAAACTTGCTTGCATTGGCAATTGCGTTTTCGGCGAAATTCATCAATACTCTATTTTGGCAGAGGTTATATGAGTGCTTCCATCAGCCTAAAATAAAATTAAGGTCCCAAATAGATCTTTTTAGTCTAAAGCAAGACGAAGTTGTTTTCGTTTTTGCCCTTAGTCCACCTCTGATCAAAAGATTGAGTTTATAACATTTGTTCATTTATTCATTATTTCTCTTACTCGCTTTCAAGAGTATACAAACTTCAGTATCCAAAAAATAAGTTTCAAGACTACCAACTTGTTACTTTTGTCTTGATTCCACACATATTCATCAAACTGGTAATTAATATCTTCATCTTATCGAATATCCAACACCCTTACTAAAACTCTACTTAAGTCTAAACCCGTCACCTCATGTCCAGCATTTAACACTAAAGTTTCGGGCGTTGTGGGCGCACCCAGACGTACCCACTCTCTGGGTAATCCTGCATCCTGTCGTGCCGATTGTAAAGCCTGTTGCAATGCAAACACCACACTTACTGCCAAACAACAAGGCGGCTCTCCCGTAGCCTTGGAACGCATAAAGCCCGCTGCACTAGGATTCGGGTTCTGCACTAGCTCAATGCGAAAATCAATGGGTATATCCTTAGGTCCTGGCGGCTTATAGTTCCAGGTGCGGTTAGTCAGCAGACGTCCCGTCTCTCTTTCGTATATCAATTGCTCGCTTAGCCAGTAACCCAACAACATGACAAAGGCTCCCTCAACCTGACCGATGTCTATGTAGGGACTCAGACTCTCGCCGGCATCTTCGAGAAGATCTACACGTTTGATTTGATTGTTTCCCGTCAGCACATCCAATTCGATTTCGGTCAGAGCTAGACCAAATACATGATAATTCTGCATATCGCCCTCTTTATAATGATCGGAGGCGATCAGATTGATGGAGGCATCATAGGCTGCCTTCACTGTATCCAACCAACTGGCTTTTGGTTTCTTCACCGGCTGTAGGCGAGCGTTGAGAGACTCGCAAGCTTTACGCACAGCAAAGCAAAGACTTTCACTGCCAACAGCTCCACCAGTCACCATGGAGTTGGCACCGTTGATTGTGTCGGAGGACTCAACCTTGACGAGACTTAAGTCTATGCCAAGGGTAAAGGCAGCCACTTGGGCAACCTTGGTGTTCATGCCTGAAAGAATAAAATGAAAACACTTTTTAGAAAGATCGTTGGGGAGGAAGGAAAGAAAATAAATTTAATAAGCTTAAATCGCAATCCTCTGAACATAGTTCTTTAGATTGAATCAATACGATTCTATGGGGAAATGAAAAAAACTCCCCTAACTGAATTAAATGAACCAAGGCCTGAACCAAACCCGAACGCAATCCGAATCTAATTATCGAACAAAAATGTCAGAAATAAAAACGTATTTTCAAAAATGGGCGTATTCAGCAGATAATTCCGATTTCCGATTTGTGCTTTATGATTGCCGATTTTACCTGCTGAATATAGTGATTGACAATTGGAATTGGAAAATTTTACAATCATGTTTGTTGAATAGAAATCGAACAAAACGTATGATTGGTTAACGATTGCTGGGTCAGCCTACCTTTGTACAGACATTCATATGAAATTTTCTATTCAACCAATCCATAAATATTGGAGATTTTGTGTGAGTGTTTTTCATTGATTAAAAGTACTAAAGCCATACAAAATTTTAAAGTATGCAATCCATTCCATTCAGCAAGGATCATCAGCAATCGCAAATCGTAAATCGGTAATCGCTAATCGGAATTATCTGCTGAATAAGCCCAGTGTTTGGTTCTTGAAAGTGCTAAAATTAAGTTTGAAACATTCTATAATGAAAGCATTTTTTTTTTGCATTTTTTTATAACTAGAATATTTGAGAATATCGCCCCAAATGGATTTTTTGAAATTCAAAATACTTTAGAAGATTTAGCCTTTTTAGTCGAACAATGTTTTCGCTAAAACGAGAAATTTTTGAGTAAATAAATTTCCAGTAAATAAAGCTGTGATATAACTGGTTCTTGAATTTAAATGGTAACATGTTGTCGCCCAAATCGATATCGATTATTAATCGGCTTTTAATCGATAATTATCGAAGGCTATCCCACACAATGCTACTACCGACTAAACCGCTCAGAAACTAGAGCTGCGGCCGCATCTATAGAAGGCCAAATGGCACGAAATGCAAAGAGAGCTGTTGCTGAAAACATCTTCTTTGAAGATGAGGAAGGTCCGCTGTATGCAGCTGACATCGCCGACTAATATCTTTAAGTATAGATTATCTGTAATATTTTTGGTTACTTTCAAAGCAACTTTTTCGGACTGCCAAGTCACTTATCTCAAGTTCTACTAAACCGATTTTGATGAAATATTATGCAATCGACGCAGAATTGTCACCATTCTGGTCTGAACCTCAATCATAATTTTTAAAATTTTTACTATTTTTATTTTACACTAAACTACCAAAAAAGTGTCAAAAATCGATTTTTCATTTTTTAATGGCCGCCATTTTGTCAAAAAAATCACAAAACGAAGTGCAGACCCGAATTACATCTATACTTATTATAACCCCGTTTTTGCATATTATACTTATTATATCCCCGTTTTTACATATTATTTCAGACATCCTGGAAACGTGGAATCATGGCCACCAGCACTATAACTTTTTTTTGGACACCCACTTTGACGGCCGATAACTTTTGGAACAGCCCTACTTCAATCAGTTTGTAACATAATAAAAAAAATAGAGGAAAGCTAACTTTGGCTCGACCGAAGTTTTATATACACTTGGAGCATGATATATGCTGCCAGTTTGTTATATGGTTATACGATATATTCACCCGATTTTGATCAAATTCTCCAAAACTGTGTTGAAACAGATAACATTCATATCTGGAAAGTATAAAAACGCTCCCAAAACAAAAAAGTTTTCTAACTAGAACTACTTTTGGAACCCATCGTTCCTACGGCAGCTGTATGCTATAGTCATCCGATTTGAATCAAACTTAACAGAATTGTGTGGTGGTATATAACTCTATATGGTGGTGTGGCTGCTATACAATATAGTTGTCTGATTTTGATAAAACTTGGTGAAATTATGTGAAATCAGAGAAAAGTTAAAAATTCGAGGGTTGGGAGCGATAACATTGAAAATAAAAAGTATTTCTCACCAAAACTACTTTTTCAACCGATCGTTCCTATGGCAGTTATATGCTATAGTCATCCGATCCGGCCGGTTCCGATAAATGTGCAGCGTATTTGTACCAAAAGACTTCGTGCAAAGTTTGGTTTAAATAGCTTCAAAACTGACGGAGGAGATAGCATAGAAACAGACGGGCGGACGGACAGACGGACATGGCTATAGTTGATATAATATACTTTGTGTGGTCGAAGATGCTTCCTTCTGTGCGTTACAAACATCCGGACAATTTCAATATACCCTAGGGTATAAAAACAGAATTGGAAAAACTATTTGCGTTTTCAAATAAGATTTTTTTTTAAAAAAGGTCCAAAAAACAGCCTCGACATGGAGAATATTCTCTAATGTGCAAATAAAATAAATTAAATTGTGAACAATATGGACTTACAATACAGCTTCAAAATGTATGCTTTAGGGCGATTTATTTTAAAAATATCTGTGTATCCGGCATCGCCGGGTTCCTTACCAGAGATCTGCATGAGTGCACTGCCACAACAATTGTACGCATAAGTACTTTTTTTTTTTTCCGTCTCCAGCCACTGCAAAAAACGTACGCGGTGCTCACAACACTCGTGGCATTTTCTTGCATCGGGTACCGAGTGCCAATTATACCCGCGCTACTCGTGCGACTCATTTTTTTACCCTTGAAAGCAGAGAGCGCAAAAATTTGAGTGTTCATCGATACATCAACAATTCTCGCATCGCGTTCTGTACATGGTACAACTAATAAGGCCCCCCCCTGCTGGATGCCCCCGCGGCCCGGGCCACATAATTTTAGTATGCGGTAGACATTTGCCATGAAAGGTTGTACCCGCGCATGCCGTTTTTTGCTGCGCATTTTGGTGGTTGATTTTTTGAACGATCTCGTAGTTGTTTTGTTGTTGCTGCTTTACAAGAAAATGTATTCATATTTAATAAATTGCTTCTCTTTTTTTTTTTTTTTTTTTTTTTTTTTTTTTTTTTTTTTTTTTTTTTTTTTTTTTTTTTAAAGCTAACTTCGGCTCGACCGAAGTTTATATACCCTTGGAGCATGATATTTTCCTGCCAGTTTTTCATATGGCACCTATACGATATATTCATCCGATTTTGATCAAATTCTCTAAAATTGTGTTGAGACCGATAATGTTTATAATTGGAACGTAAAAATACGCTACCATTGAAAACAAAAAAGTTTTTCTCACTAAAACTATTTTTTTCGACCGATCATTCCTATGGCAGCTATATGCTATAGTCGTCCGATTTGGATCAGACTTGACAAAATTGTGTGTTAGCATATCATATTGTTCAGTAACGAGTTTGGGAGCTATAGCATTGAAAACAAAAAAGTTTTTTAAACTAAAACTTTTTTTCAGACCTATCTTTTGTATGGCAGCTATACTATATAGTTGCCCGATTTGCATAAAACTTGCTGAAATTATGTGAAAGCATAAAGAACTCATAAATACGAGGGTTGGGAGCGATAGCATTGAAAACAAAAAAGTTTTTCTCACTAAAACTACTTTTTAAACCGATTGTTCCTATGGCAGCTATATGCTATAGTCGTCCGATCCCGCCGATTCCGACAAATGTGCAGCGTATTTATACCAAAAGACTTCGTGCAAAGTTTGGTTGAGATAGCTTTAAAACTGACGGAGGAGATAGCATAGAAACAGACGGACAGACGGACGGACAGACGGACAGACGGACGGACGGACAGACGGACATGGCTATATCAACTCAGCTGGTCATGCTGATCAAGAATATATATACTTTATGTGGTCGGAGATGCTTCCTTAAAAAGCAAAAACAAAATTAAAGCTGCGTCATCCCCCCATCATCGCGACGGAAAATCTTTTTATAAATGATGTTGTTCAAATGGCCAAAAAATACCAAAAAAAAAACAACAAAAATTACAGCATACAGAATGCAATTTGGGCTTAAGTGTGTGTGTGGGAAGATTAACCTACATATGAAATTCTTCATATTAGCGCATTTCTTGACCCCTATATTTGTAAAATTTGTCTTTAGTTTTGGTAATTCAGATATTAAGGATAATCCTTAAATAATTAAGTAACTCAGGTGCCAATTGAGAGATTTTTAATTGAATGGTTGCTTACCCTCTGGTACAAGTTTCAATTGCCTCACTTCTTAGATGAACATTATTTTTATACTCTGTACCAAAGGTACACAGAGTATATTAAGTTTGTGTAAAAGTATGTACTAGGGAGAAGGAAGCATTCCGACCCTATTAAGTATATATATATTCTTGATCAGCATCAACAGCCGAGCCATGTCCGTTTAATTGATTGTGTTTAATGTTTTATGATGCAATTATAATTCAAATTTAAGTCATATTTTCCAAAAATAAAATGCAAAAGACATTGCCAAGCTTGGTGTGACCAACTGGTGCCAGCTCGCACGGAACAGAAGCGACTGGAGAGCATTAATCGCAGAGGCCGAGACCGTCAAACGGTTGTGATGGCCAATAAAGATGAGGAAGAAGAAAGTGTAAAATTTAAAAATATTTCGCGTCATTCATGAAATATAGCTAGGCAACCCTTAGCCCTTGTTGTTACACCATAGGTAGATGGCGCCAGCTGAGGTTGAGTGGAAAGTTTATTTTAATTGATACGGCAGCATTCGGTAGGTTTTGAGAACAATTATTGAAACGCAAGTTCGAATATTAAAACAAATTTAATATTTCATGCAACCTATTCAGAAAAATAATGTTGTTTACATTTCCAAAATTAATTTGGCTTATTAAAATTTTTAGGGTCATGAATTTTGCTAAATTTCCTATCAAAACACGAGAGATTTGAAACCAAGCTAAATAGATTTCTGGAACACCGAGAATCAAAGCGACTTATGAAGCTTTCAAACTCAAAATGCATTGAATAAGTTTTGACACTCACTCCATTAGAATCATATCCAACCATATAAA
The DNA here is from genome assembly GCA_018904235.1 of Lordiphosa stackelbergi. Taxonomy (NCBI): domain Eukaryota; kingdom Metazoa; phylum Arthropoda; class Insecta; order Diptera; family Drosophilidae; genus Lordiphosa; species Lordiphosa stackelbergi. The sequence continues at coordinate 53,044 of JAEIFU010000077.1, forward strand.
GTATATATATTCTTGATCAGCATCAACATCCTGTCCGTCTGTCCGTCTGCCTGTATGAACACCTGGATCTCAGAGACTAGAAGAGCTAGAGCAACCAAATTTAAAATGTAGACTCCAACTGTCTGCAAAAACACCTACACCACCATTTACTCAAACATATTCAACTCTTTTCTTACTTCTCATTTGACACACACTTTTTATATAATCCAGTTCTTTTGTTGTTTTTACTGTTGCGTTTTAATCGCCCTTAATAAGAACATTTAAGATTCTGTGGCCGGGAAACAGGTTTCCGCCGGCCCATAAACGAAACTTAAAGTCGTAAAATCTCTTAAATCCCTGAGACCCCCAAACAAAAATAAAACGGCGTGTATAAAAAGCCTCTTCCTGTCCAGTGAATGCAAGAAGTCCACCAAACAAAGTCGAGGAGCAAACATGAAAATCTATCTGAATTTGATACTCATCCTAATGGCCATTATATATGGCCATTATATGACTCTGGTCAGGGGGGAGACGACAGCAAGCACTACTACAGCGAAACCCAAAACCATGGCCGCCACTACAGAGCGTCGCGATAAGCGTCAATTGGTGAGACACAAATTGAAGATAATCAGTGTTTTAAGAATCCTTAAACATACTTGGAACTTCTGCAGACCAACTCAATGGGAACGGGCAGCTTATACCCCATCTTTTTTGACAACAGCAATGTGAGCCCTCCACTGCAGCCAGCGCCTTCGTTGCCACCGCTACAGCCCATCACGGTGGTCACTCCAGTGACCTCCAATGCCCAGCTGATACAGCAGCCGCCCGGTTTTCTGCCCAATCTTCCCATCATTGGCGCTCTGGTGGGCAATCTGCCAGGTTTTCCAGCCAGTTTGATCAGCGGTCTGGGTCTGGGCAACCTGGGCGGCGGCTTAGGCGGGTTGGGTGGTCTTAATCTGGCAAATCTAGGTTTGGGCTTAGGAAATCTGGGTGCTGGCCTTAACCCAGGCGTGGGCGCCCCCTCTAGCAATCCGCCCACGGCTCAGTGTGCCATCACCCAGAAGCTAAGTTGTCGCTGTGAACCATTGATATCGCTGCCTCCGGGCGTAAAGCCACCGGGAGCCACACAGTTGCGACAACCGCAGACCCAAATGGTGCAAATAATGAAACAACATTCACGACGCAATGAGGATGGCTCACAAGAGTTGCGTGTCATCCTGAGCTCAGGACATGTGATCTATCAAAGAACAACCAAGCAGGAGGGCCAAACGGGTTACTATGCGTTGCGTATACAGACAGGACGTTATTTTACCATTTACTATAGCATCAATGAGACGGACTATTCGGTGCGTGCGGATGTGAACGGTGAACCGCCCAAAACGGAATTCGATGAGGAAATCAATGGACAACTTTAACAAGGTACACAGCTAAAAACAAAATTGATCTAAAACGGGGCTGAATATTGTATTTTTCCATAACAATAAAAAGCCGAAATGATACAGATCAAATTATCTCTACTATGATTTCGATCAAAACAAATCATTCATTTTATAAAAGCCACACAGTTGCGACAACCGCAGACCCAAATGGTGCAGATAATGAATCGTTTATCTGACAGTGCTGATTACTACACTCATAAAAAAAAGCAAATTGCGATCTAGCCAGCACATATCAAATTGAGATAGATCTATTTTTTTCTGTGCATTCCCAAATCAAATATAATTTTGCAAACACTCTAAAAAATCTTTGCTCTACATCCTTTCCCTTTTTCCTTATGGCAAAATATGTAATTTACCCAGAATTTACACAAGAATTTCGCCCAATTTGCTGAACAAGTTCAACAAGTTGCTCCACCAAAGAGCTCAATTTGGCAAATGGAAATCAGGCAGTAAAATGGCCAAAGTGAAAATTGCAGCTTCACAGAACTTCACGAGAAAAAGCAAAGCGGATGCGCAGTGGGAATGAGGACAAGTTTTTGTTTGACAGGATGCCCCTGGAAATGGAAACTGCCAGGATTTGCTCACAGAAACCAAAGTTGATGATGAGACAACTAAAGGAAATACAAAGTAAAGGCGAAAGCAAAGAGCAAAAAGCTTATGAAGCAAAACAGAAATATAATTAAATATGTTTTTTTTTTTTTTGCTTTGCGCTTGAATAGAATTTATGCCTCAGAAGTCTGAACGATGCTGCTAAAAACATAACAAGCCGTTATCTCAATTTTACTCTCTCAAAAATCAAAAAGTATTTATTTTTTCTTTAGACGTCGATAGATAGACCAGTGGAGTCGGAGCACACCATTGTACTGCGATTGCGTTTACCATGGGACTGGACCATGTTCATTTAACAATACGGACATATATTGATTTTTATACCCGTTACTCGTAGAGTAAGAAGGGTATACTAAAGTCGTGCAAATGTATGTAACAGGCAGAAGGAATCAATTCCGACTATATAAAGTATATATATTCTTGATCAGCATCAACAGCCGAGTCAATTTAGCTTTGTCCGTCTGTCCGTTCGTCCGTCCGTCCGTCCATCCGTCCGTCCGTCTGTCTGTATGAACACCTAGATCTCAGAGATGGTAAGAGATAGAGGTTTGACATGTATGGAACAAATGCTTCTTTTATCTGCCCCTCCCGCCCCCGCAATTCGGAAAAAACGTTATACCTTCTAGAGATAGTTAGTAATTAGCAAAATGAATCGCAGATTTGCTGAAAAAATGATAAAGATCGGATGAGCGGTTCTCAAGTTATGAGCAAAAAAGTGAACCAAGCCCCCCCCCCACGCTACCACCCCTCTCAACCTAAAAAAATGTTGCATACTTTTCGGATGGTCACAATAAGGAACGCAGGGACACTGTTAAACATGTTTTTTCATGAGTAACGGGTATATCGAAGTCGGTTAGAGCCGACTTTAACTTACGCTCTCGTTTGAACTAAACCATTTACTCCCATTTGGCAGGTCTTAAAGATTTGAAAAAGTTCAGCAAAAAACAAGTCATTTGGCTATCAGAAAGCACCTATGGGCTTGCACTGATCTTTGAATGTATTGATTTCTATCAATTGAGTTTTTTGTAGGTTTAAGCATTTTTGCGTTTTTCGTGCTGGGTTAATCATTCACAAACAAGCACGAAATTAATTTTCGCCGCACACTGTGCGGGCGGTTTAACTCGATGTACCCGAATATCTTGTTGTGGTGAAATCCAAAAATCAGAGTCATCCATCCTCAAAGAAGCTGGCCAATGTGAACTTCATCTAACTCCCCTTCGAAGCGTAGCATACTAATTGTTCGAGTACCTCTAAAGCCACACCTCAACTTAAAAGCGAGCCCAACTGACACCACGATGTTGGCTTCGGCTTACGCTCTACCCCGCTTTAAGTCTTCCCCTAGTTGGGTGCCTCAATAACCACTCCACAGTTCAAGCTAGAAACCGCAGTGGAGGCCACACTTGCTGTGCAGCAGCTGGTCTGGACGCTCCACCCCCATTTCGCTACAGGTAATTACGCATTACCAGATGACTGCCAACCAGCCCCTTTAGGGCATCTTTAACTAATGCCGACTCGCTTGCACCATGCATCATTAATTCGGCTGAATGCTCCACATTGGCACAAGTTGTTTGTTGTTTTTATTTGGTTTTACTGCTGGCCAGGTCTTGCATCCATTAGCCAGATATGAGCAGACGGGACGTCGCATCCGCACACCAATGTGAGTGACTGAGCCCCCCTCTCTCCATCTCTTTCCCACCTAGCCGAAAGAAAAACAGTCGCTGGTAAAAGTAAATGACCTGGGCCTTCTCACCCCCAAACCCAATTCAGCCCAACCCAACTCAAAAAAGAAAACTGGTGCATTGTGTGGCCAAAAAGCAAAACCACAAACTGCACTAAAGAACTGGACCTCGGACAGCAAACGGGGCAGCAGCTGAAACTGGTAGAGCGATTGCGATTGGAATTGGGGATAGGACTTGCCGACGGATGTACATTGGGAGCGGAAAAGCGACCACAGGTACCACTACGCGTTGTTGTTACCAAACTATGCTGAGAATCAGTCGCACCGCACACAGCACAGTGGTACGTACCGACCAAATTGAACTGATCTCGATGATGAAGTTGGTTAACTTCTACAAGATTTTTTTAAGCTGGGTTGTCTTTAGGTTAAATTTTTTCTTGCATTTTGGACTAGACCCGAAACAAGTTTCATGCAGTTTGCTAGAGCTTATGTCTGTCCCTCAATGATGGTTTCGGTTTTTAAAAAAAAATTTAAAAAGTTGGATGATTTTATGAAGTCAGAATCTGAATTAGTCCCACTGTGGCTGGTGTCTGGGTCAGCACTGTCAGTTTTTGCTCTGTCCAAATAGTTGTAAATTGTCGAAATCGCCAACCAAAAGTACGAGACTCCGAGACTCCGCCGTGCACGGACAACAAGCAGCACAACCTCAAATTCAATGAAGAGCAACAATGCCTGGGCTGGGATGGGACATTTCATGGGTTGGTAGAGGTCAAACCACTAAATAAGTTGCATGCGTGCAACAAAAGTAGCAGTGAGCGACAAACAATTAAAGGATCAGCTTGAAGTGCCCTGCTCCCGTAAGCCAGGAGCATTCTACACTTGGAGATGAAGCTAAGACTTTAATGATAAATTTATGGAAAATTTGCGTGGCAATAAGATGCATATCCTTACGATTTCTTATGCACTCGTCGTAAAAGACGTTTGCGCAAAATTTTTGAGCACAAGAAATGCACCTGAGTTTCTCCGTTTTCTCTCAACACGTCTGGCTTACGAAATATTTGCATAAGCGCGTGTTGAGCGAAGATTGTTAACATTTGTATGTAAGTAACTATTTCCCACCAAATTTGTTTTACGTTACAGAAAAACCGCAAGCGAAGTTTTGATTTTGTTCATTAAATACAAATTGGATTTTATTATAGAAAAAATGTGTGTTTTCGAGTATGTAAACGCTTTTGATATTTTTGTACTTATTGAAGCTCATGTTGTCATTGAAAATAGCGCTTGATTTGAAAAAAAAAAGTTTGCTAACTTCAACACTAACTGGAAACCAACGGAAAAAGAACAAGATTTGCAAGCATGTTAGTCAGAGGCAAAAAAACCAGTCTAGGTTTGCAGTGTCTCACAAAATGTTAAAAGTAAATGGCATACAAACCTTAAATTACATTCACGGAACGTAGATTTCGTCGTTGCGCCATTGTAAGAGGTGCTAAGTGGACTGAAGATTTCTCGGCTACCGAAAACGCCTTCACGGAATCCTGGATAAAAAATCCAATAATAAAAGGAGATCTCAATGTACGCCTAGGAGAAATGCTGCAGTATTTTGCACTCATATAGTCAGCTCCATGGACTATGAACACTAGCTGAAGAAAGGCAAATGATAAGGTAGTCGGTAAGGTAGGTAAGCGCTAGAGATTTCTCTAATTCTGCTACGATAATGGTCTAACCATCGGAAATGTATTATCAAAGGAAGATGCGGAAGGAAATTATACTTTTGTATGCACAGTTGGAAGCTCCACCAATATACATAGTTGCAGTGCAATGAGACTTGCAGCAACATGAGTAGGAATTTAAGATGGATAGTAAATTTAGGTCAAATCAACAACCGAATCGACTTACAAACGAACAACGCTTGCAGATTATTGAATTTTATTATCAAAATGCATGCTCGGTTAAGAAAGTGCATCGTGCTCTTCTTGTTGTTAATGACCGTTATTTCGCTTCGTGGAAAAGTTAGTGCAAGAATTGAAGCCACACGAAGTACCACAACGGCTAACTTTTGGTGAATGGGCGCTGGAAAAGTAGGATGAAGATCTACTTTTTTATAATTTGGCCCAGAAGTTTGCAACGCACAAAAATATTCATTTCCGACCCTATAAACCATATATATTCTTGATCAGGATACTTTGCTAGAATGTCGGAGTCGACCGAATCGGATGACTATATCTCATAGCTGTCATAAGAACTATCGGTCGAAAAATGGGTCTTAGTAAGAAAAACTTTTTTGCTTTTATTGTTAACGTCTGCAAACTCTGTAAATATTAATATTTTATGCTTTTACACAGATTTGCAAGTTTTGGTCGAAGTCGGATGACTATATCTTATAGCTGCCATAGGAACCATCGGTCGAAAAGTGGGTCTTAGTGAGAAAAACTTTTTCGTTTTCAATGCTAGTGTTCCCGAACTCGGCCAATTCAAATAATACATGCTTTCAAACAGTTTTGCATAGTTTGGTCACAGTCGGATGACTATATCTTATGGCTGCCGTAGGAACCATCGGTGGGAAGGTGCTTCCTTCTGGCTGTTACATACATTTGCACAACTTCATGATCCTCTTTTACCCATTTTTAATGGGTTCAGGGTATAGGAAGGGGAGATAGAAATTTTAAGTAGCAACTTTGAAGCCTCGGCGCCCGTATTAAACCCTAAAATTTCGAATTTCGGTTTTTCATTACTGAGGGACTGAGGGACAGAACAGAAAAGGAAGAAAATTCCCAAATTATAATGTTCAGTCTAATGTACATAGGTAATGTGTGAATGTAATTAATGTGCAATAAATGTGTGTTATGCATTTATGTACGATATTTCATTTATTGTTCATAACATTCGTTAATTGAATTCCAACATAAGTCAGCAAGCAACGAGTCAAGCTTTTTACCACACAAGCTCGTTTGAATAAGATGGTGCGGCAGCTTAAAGTGTCGCAAAGGCAATTGGTCTGTTTGGCACATCGTCTTTGAACGGTGAACGTATTGTCAAAAGACCGGAGGAACTACTAGACTTTTTCAACAATTAGCTGAAATGAGAATTTTTGCAAATTTTGCGGCTTCTACTTACCAACGCCTGCATTGCTATTTAAACGTTAAGCGCTTTCATGAATACTTTTAAAAGAATTTTGCAAGTTTGGCGGTATTTTGGAGCGTTTAAATAAAAGCTATATAACCTATGTTTAACTCCAGGTTTTCAACCACGTGTGTGCCAAATTTCATCGGAATCCGTTTGGCCATTCCTGCGTGATTGAGTAACGAACATACAAAATTTCACATTTATAATATTAGTGAGATTTTTAGAGATATAAAAAAATAGATTTGATACGACTCTTATCACTGGACTAATCAATAATATGTTTAAAATAATTCCAAGAATTCTTTTATGTGACATGGAACTTTTTCTCATCTACGAAATTTCAATTTGACTTTAAAATTGGCGCTTTTTATTGCACAGTGGCGCCCTCCATGGAAACCTGTTTACATTAGTCGTAGGCAGCACCCTCTGTTGTTTGTTTGCCACAAAACAATCGATTAATTTGCCAGTGTTGTGTAAGTGAGCAAAGAATGAACCAAAATGGGAACCAGAATAATGTAGCAAAAACTGTGACAGGTTGGCCGTGACTTTAACTTGAACAGTAGGCATATGACTGAGCCTTAGAATCAAATTTACATGGTACTGCACGACGGGGGATACCAAATTAATATTCAAATTTTAAGTCATTTTTGCGAAAAAATGTTCCGCATATATCAGGTCACAGTCTGAAATCTGGAATTTATGAGATAAGAAAAATTTGAAATTTTCCATCACTATTTGCGTGAATGGATTAAAAGCATCAACAATTAACATTAGATGTGAGTCACAGGAATAAACATTTGCCTACAGAAGCTTTTCTCATAACAACAAAGAAACTACGAATCAACTTTATGTATGAAGACTGCGCTAAAAAACTGTCGTAGAGCTTTATGATGTGTGGACGAAAGTTGCATATGGGCATTTCCACAGTCGCGAACGCGACATTTGTACGCCTTTAAAGTGCAGGGAAATATAGATAGACAAAAGGAATTTTTGATTTAGATTCTATTTTTTTGTATAGTTTTGGTAGCAGGATATTTAGTGCATAAGGTAGATTCAGTCGATTTGACGATAAAAATATATTTAAACAAATCATGGGATTTATCACGTGACAAAAATGGAAGTCGTTTTCGACTGCATCTAAAAAAGTTCATAAATCTCCGAAAGTTAAACAAAAATTTTGAAGCAGTTAATTTTTAAATAAAGGGGAATAATGCAGCTTTTTTTTTAAATGCAATCATATTCAATTATTTACATTAGTTTTGTTTTTATATGCTTTAATATAATGAAGAACGCGACATTTAGCCCGCGACATCTTAAAAAAATCTATCAGTGAAATGAATATATCTTCGGTATTGAGGCCAATTTTCGTATAGTAAAGAATCAGAAAAGCTGTACATACATTTTAGAATTTATTTTGATTTTTGTTTTCAATGTTATGTTAAGAAAAATAATTTAATTCAATCTCGGTGGACCTTTCTGTGGAAATACCCATATCGTAAAAGAAATTGGGGTCGCAGAAACATTTGACCCACCTAGAATGATTTTTTTTTTTTCAAGTAATTCCTCATCTAGATATCAGACTTTGACTTGATTTATGCTGAACGATTTTTCGCGTAAATGACCTTAGTTATGCTTAGTTATTATTCTTTCGGTATTCCCTGTCGTTTGGTACCATGTAAATTTTATTCTAAAATATGCCTATTGCCCACTGCCCTTTAGGTTTTTGAATATACCGCAAAGTGTTAATGATACAGAAGCCAAACGCTGTTAAGATTATAGTAGTGGTATTCCTGAAAGTGGTTTTGCTTTCGATTTGATTTCGTGAAACAGCTGATGACAGCTGCTCAATACAAAATGAGCAGTGTGCCCAGAAAATGCAAGGAAATTACGGAAATACTAATTGATTTCGTAAAATCAGATTCGAATCTGATTTCGATTTGCTTTCGTTTTAGTGTGACAGTTTCTTAGAGAACTGCTTGACTTGGTCAAAGATGTTCATGGTTACTTATCTCGGTTACTTATCACGAAAGCAAATCAAAAGCAAATCAACTTTCAGGAATACAACAAATAATATAATAGTTCTTTCCTTCGTTATTTGGCAGGTGGAAACTGTGATCAAAATAAGGTATGGTAAGGTAAGGTAATGCAAACTATTTTGCCGATTAAAACCAAGTGTGTAAATATCATAGCATTGAGGAGCTTTTTTTTTCTCCTAGAAGAGTTGTAGAATGGGCATAGCAATGCTATCGAAACTGGATTGCACTTTTCATTTGTGTGTTTTTCATAAGATACGGAAAAGAGACACATGTATAAATAGTTGTTGAGGTAACTTTTCTATACCGCACTCAATTGTATACAATTATGTTTAGTGGAACGGTATTACAATATATTAAAGTGACTTGTTCAATGTTATTTATAGGCAGCATATTTTATGTTTATAACATTAAAATCGTAGTATTTTTGATAGTTCGTTCATTTGATCATTAGTAAAATCCCCTTTATTCTTCCTCACGAATCAGTTCCACAAAAACTTACCTAGTTACGGCAATAAAACTATAAATATATAACACATAAATATGATTCATCATAAGGTTAGCTATGTGCTCCAATTTGAATATTTGTGAAGAAGTTTACCCCATGTGATCTCCAAACAAATATGAATTATGTGGTTTTTGGGTAGAAAGCGGTTTGCAGAACATACGGCTATATTATTTTAAAAATGTACTCGTTACCTAAAGTTAAATACTCGTGAATTAGTCACGTGCTCATCTCTTATGATAACTAGTTCACGTCACTGAAATGAACTAGTTAACCAGTCACCATCAACAAACTTCAAGTGTTGTACAATTCCCGCACACTCACACAAATATTTATCACACAATTTCCATATATCAGTCGCTGTGGAAGCTTCGAGCATTGCAGCTTGAAGGTGTTTGCGCGTTCTGTGATTAACAAATTGTAATTAGTAGATAATAATTGTGATTTTTTATTGCAAATAACTTAAATACGTGTGCGGCATTTTTTGTTTATGAATTGGAGCAGAGGCCCTATCGAATTGGCTCGTGTTTTCGTGTATGTGCGTGATTGCAAACAACAACAAGTGCAAAAGGGAATAGTAAATAGACGACCAACAACAAAAAAGAATGAAACGAGTAAATATACCCTTGATTTAATTGAAATGCATTTACAAACAAACTAAATTTTTGGCTACGTCATCTCAGCAGAAACTGTTGTTGTGGTAGTTGTCGCTGTGCCTGCTTGCGGTTTCTGTTTTTTATTGCGGTATCTTCTTCGACTGGCGGTACATAAGCTACCCACTGTCATCTTCTAGCCTGCAGGCCGCATAATGAGAGTGCTTGAATTTCAATGCATTTCGGCTCTCGCTTCGCGGTGGCGCTCATTTTGTGTATACCCTGTAAATGTAGACACACCCCCCAAGTAGGGGGGTTGTCTCGTTTACAACTAGAAATATACTATGTATTGTATTTGCTTAATACTTGCAACTGGTTGCACTTCCCATCCAAATCAACGTATTGCAGTCGTGCATTTCACCGGGCATGTCATATTTATATTCCTTTTAACGTTCACGCTGCTCGATCATCCGTTTTTTTATTTTGATGCCAAGTAGATTTAAGTCCGAATGCTTGAGGTACCGCCAAAATTAAAGACATTTTTTCGTCATGGGAAAACATTTCCAAACAACTCTTTTGTTTTTGCTTTTCTGCCATGGCTTTCATATCATTATTTTTAAATCACTTTAGCTAAAAGCACTCCGGCTGATCGATTCACGTAGAGGCAGAGTGCCTTTACATTGTGCATTCTCAATGCTGCGTCAGCTGCTCCAACCACAATAGGGCCAAATTACCCAAATCGCTAAATTAACTCGGCACTATTTCTAACTGAGATACGGCAGATTTGAGGCCAGCGTTTGACAGAGAGAGAGAGAGAGACAGACACAGGCGAATCATGAAAAAGCTATACACAACAACGGGCACGGCTTAGGAATATCTGGTCACTGCCACCAACAGAGTGGTCGATTGGACATTAAGCTGGACGTCTGTAGTATTAACATGCTAGAAGATTAATTATAAAACAACAATATACATATAAAATAGTGAAAAGTAGACTCCTACTGTAAGGTATTTCGAAGTCGGACCACTCGACTGCAACGCTCTTATTTGTTCTTTTTGTATTTTCCATGCATGTCTATGAGACTTCTGTATGTGCGTGTGTTTTGCCACCGATTTGAAGTTGCAGTCATGGAGCTTGTTTTGTTCTCCCGAAAACCCGGCTGCTGCTACATCCTTCCCCTTCCTCCCTCCAGCCTTTGAACTACATTTTTGCTATAGTTTTGTAAAAGTTTGTTGCACTTTTCGCAGTTAGCGTGGAAAAGCGGGTCCTTTGGCATCTGGCATCGTGTCAAACCCCCAGCCATCCACCCCCCGCTCAATATTTTGTTCCTCCATCAACAATTAGTCGCAGCTGGCATAAGACCAAGGAGAAGAAGCAAAATAAGACAGACAAAAGCCTTACTCCATTCCAATGTATGTACATATTTCACTTGGCACTAACCACCCCCCCACCCTGTGTGGTGCATCATCAGTATGCCAGTTGTCACTCCATCTTTTAAATGCGCTTCATGGTTTTCAATTTCGAGAAACAAGTGGTCCAAAAGTGCCCATATTACACATGGTGCCTCCCCGTTCCCCTCTTCGTGTTCTGCGTTTTCCACACACATCTAGACTTGGCATGAAATGAAACTTCAAGTTTCAACTGAGAGTTTCAAATGCAAATTTCATCTGCCACTGCCAATCTTTAATTTACCTTAACAAATTATTAAAAACACGAGCTACTGCTGTACCAAATCATTATTCGCTTCGGCTAGGCTGAGAAATTGATACGTAAACGGATTTAATTTCAATTTAGATTACTTTATTGTTTTCTTGTTTATAGAATCGTTTCTGGAACTAAATTAAATAAATCTAATTGCATGATGAACACCTGTTTGAGTGATTTTAAACCGTTTTTGACAACCTATAATCTTGGAAACGAAAAGCACATACTTAAACTGAATCATTGTACCAGTACAGATAAGATTCTGTTTATCGTCTTTGCTTTGCGCCCGCCAATCCCTCGACTTGACAATATGGATTTACCAAGTCCAAAGGCACACGGATAAGATCCATTTATAAGTCCAGAGCCAATTGAATCTTTATGTGCCAGGTCGAGGTTGGGAAAGTCTCTAAATCTACTTTGTTAAATTTTAAACCCTTGCAAAGGGTATTATAATTTTGCCCAGAAGCTTGCAACGCACATTTCCGACCCTATAAACTATATATATTCTTGATCAGGGAGACGAGCTGAGTCGATTGAGCTTTGTCCGTCCGTCTGTCTGTCTGTTTCTACGCAAACCAGTTTCTCAGTTTTAAAGCTATCGAGCTGAAATTTTGCACAGAGTCTTCTTTTTTTCTGCACTCTGGTAATCGGGGGTGTCACAGAAATCTCTAGAGATTTTGGCCTTCGTTGGTTTGCAAATCGCTCGAAAAATCCGTCGGTGTCCCAGAACTTCAAGAGATTTCGTTTTCTTATATGAAAATCGAGTTGGAAGGTTTGTGTCCATGCTAATGGGACATTTCTATCTAATCTGTTAACAGGGTTGCCCTTTCTCGCACAAAAAATTTCCCATCTTCTAGTTTTGAGTTAATTTGATGTTTAAACGCAATTTTTTGATATTGTTATATGTTTTATGATGCATTTTTAAATTCTAATTCAAATTTAAGTCATATTCTCCAAAAAATAAGATGCAAAATTTAAAAAAATATTTTTTGCGCCAATCATAAAATATAACTTGACAACTCTAAGCCCTTGTTGGTGCTAATTTTGGTACACAGATGGCGACTCCAAAACTTGAGGGCGCTGTGGATGGCAGGTTTTAATTGTTACGCAGCATTAGGAGAGTTTTTATTAAAACACAAATTTTAATATTAAAACAAATAAAATATTTAATTAATTTGATGCAACCTATCCAGAAAAATAGTGTTGTTCACATTTGCAAAGCTAATTTTGCATATCGAATTTGTTTGGTTGGTGAATTTAGCTAAATCTCCCGACAAAACACGAGAGATTTGAAACCAACCGAAAGAGATTTCTGTGACACCGAGAATTGTTTTTGGGTTGGAATTTGGTTGGAAGAGATTTCTGTGACACCGCTGAATATGTCGGAACCGATCAAATCGGATGACTATATCTTATAGCTCTAATAGGAATGCTTTCGCACAGATTAGAAAATTTTGTTGAAAATCGGATGACTATGTCTTATAGCTGACATAGGAACCATCCGTCGGAAGATGGGTTTTAGTTAGAGAAACTGTTGCATTCTTAAACTCTGAGATTTCAGAACATTTGCTAGGGTATAAAAACTTCGGCACAGGCGAAGTAAGCTTAGCTTTCTCGTTATAATTGCCGCTGTTGAGTTTCACAGGAATTTCCACATCCCGCCTGCCATTCTCAACAAAAGAACAGTGAACAACTGCAATTGCAAACTTGTGCCCGAAAATTATTAATGAAACCGCCTCCCGGATTTATCATTTCACACACACCTTGCCCAGGGTTTCGGCTTGTCAGCAAATTTCATTAATGAAACGAGGCCCATTAAATTCCACAGCAAAATATAAATATACGCAAAATAAAGCAAATTATGCAAAAAGTGGACGACACGGTACGTTAAAGTACGAAATCTGATACGAAGCAAGGCAATCGCACAAAATGTTTATACAGTCTCCCTCCTTCCCCCTAAACCATTTGCCATTAAAAAGTTGACCAAAAATTCCGGCATAGAAGAGACTCCCTTCCAAGAGAAGTTTTTAATGGCTTTTCAACAACGAAAATTCTCTGGGACACGTAAGCCCTTTTGTCAAGCTCTCTCTCCCTGCGTGCCTGTCTCGCTGTCAGCCTAGATGGATGATAGTTGACGACGTAAAATTGTAAACGAAATAATTTGAAAAAAAAAATATATATATATAAAAATGGAAAAAGTCTAGAACGCTTATCAATTTATAAGGCCGCCCTCTCGCCCGCCGCCTCACCGAAAACTTTTCTGGCCAATTTGCATACAATGCAGTTTGCCGTTTGTAACTTTTTGATTGCACAATTTCAAAGTCATTTTATTCACACTATATAAATTGTAAATTGTAGATTGTACAAATATGTAGGAAAGAGCTGACACCGATGTTGCCGTCCATCGGCCACGAATCGTTTTAATTTCGAATCGATATGTCCACAAACATCCAGCGACAATGTATTTGTTTTTGCTATAACTCCAGTCCAGAAACCGAAATAGTACCCAGAATCAGAATCCCAACCAGAGATAGGGGTCATTGACTTGTTGGAGCATTTGTTTTATGTGGCTCTTTTAGCGCTGCTTTCTGCCATCCGTCAGCCATCTGCTGGGGTGTTAATTACTTTTTGGTTTTAATTGTTAACTTATCGGAATGGATAAAAGAAGTAAAGTGTCACACAACAAACTCTAAAAGCGCAAGAAATAATGATAATTGGGTGTGGGCCACCAGTTAAGCTAAATGAATCTTAAAGATTAGTCTAAAAGCTAATGAAACTTGTTGGGTTAGGGATATGCTAAATGCTGTAAAAATCTTGGCAGGTTGAGAGATTGTGCTTACTATGAAATTATCAATCTATCTACTAAGAAAGCTGCTGAAAACGGCGAAATCTGCAGGACGGAAAGAAATGACAAACGGCAGAAATGGCTGATACGGAAATTGAAAATATTCGCTGAGGGCCATAACAGGAGAATATACGTATAACGTGCAACAGAGTATAATGAGTTTGTGCAAATCTACGTAACAGACAGATAGAAGCATCTCCGACCTGATAAAGTATATATATTCTGATCAGCATCAGCAGTCGAGTCGATATAGCCTAAGTGTTTACTTGTTTACTAACAAAATCTACAAAACATCAAAGAGATTATTTCCAATAAATGTATCAACTCGTGTTCTAGTCTAGTCAAGTTCAATGCACTTGCCAATTTCACAGCTGAATAAGCTGCCAAAGCTCTCTCCAAACGTCCCACCCGACCCCCTCCATCATATTTATTCCTAGTTTATTCATCGTTGACATAACACAAATTGAATTATAAGCATTTTGTTGTTCGTGTTGTTTTTGTTGGTTGTTCACGTTCTTGTGACGTTTCATAGTTCCGTTCGTGTGTAGTGCGATCAAACGTTAAGCTTTCATTAACACATTTCCTGGACGCAATCGCATTACCCTGGCCGGACCAATGGTATTTTCTAAGCGCTGCGCTTCACTGTGCAAATATTTATGTTGTATAATAAGAAATATATACGCTTCACTGACTGCAAGCAAATCCCTTCCAACAGCTGCTGCTGCAAATAATTTATAATATGCAAGAGCTGATAAATGAGCGAGTGATGCAGTCAAGTCAGTTTGCAGAATATATATACGTATATGTATCTATATAGGAGGTAGCCACGTTTTGGCGTTTCGCTTGAGTGCCGAAGTTCCCAAATAGAACTCAACCTGACTAGGTCTTTTGAATGCCATCAAACAGAGAAAATCCACCAAATCATCAACACCTCCTGGCTAAAAGCCAGGGTCAACATTAGTTATGCAGATTTTTAATACAAAAACAAAGCAGAGTAATAAAAGCTTCCAACTCTATTCCAAACTGAAGTCAGCATTGAAAGCGTGCAGCAAGCGTGAGAACTAGCCACACACTTAGGCCAGGCACAGTGCATGATTGTAGAGCACTTTAGTAAAAGATTCCACATGTACGAAAGCTGCGCACATTGTTGCTGTTCCTTCTCTCTCACTTTGAATTTAATGTGGCCTGAGAACTACTCCGTATTTTGTCTTTTAATACTCTGTACCAGAGGTCGGCGCGACGCTATCTACTGTACATACTAAAGTACTCAGCGGCAGATCATATTTTTTTAAATTTTTGCATCCCCCGCAAACCCCCAAAGTTTTGCAGATGAATGTTCGTACCTTGTATGCATATTTAGTAATCAGTTTAATTTATCGATTCATCGAAAAAATATTTACACATCCCAAAGGGTCACAAGCCGATCTTCTCTCAATCTCTTCGCTCGTAGTTTAGTTTGTACGCATTTCTTCAAATCGTAAAAATAAGTAACCTCATTATGGAGTCGAAGATGCTTCCTTCTGCCTCTGTCTACTCTTACATTTGAAATTTTTTAGAAGCCTAGGAAAAATATTTTTATTTTTTCAGCTTAAAAACTAATTGAAAAGATCATTAATTCTCAATCAGACACGAATTTGTTTTTCAAAGTGTTTGCTTTGGCAGTGTGAGCATTGATAGTGTTGCCTGTAATCCGCCTGCCTTTACACTGTTTGATACATAAGACATGATAATCTAGTAGAGATTTCTCTATGAATTTGACATTCTATTATCATTACAAAAAGCAGGACAGTGTGTAGGCCCGTAACATACGATTTGTTTGGACGAAAAAGCATAAATTTATGCAGCATCGGGTTTTTCCAATCGATAATTTTAATACTCTGTACCAGTTTGTGCAAAAGTATGTAATAGGTAAAAGGAATCCCGCCACGGCGATTTGAAAAAAAGTCATATCTCCACAGTTTTGTAGATAGATGGTTGGAACCTTTTACGCATATTTAGTAATCAGTATTATTTGTAAATTTACCGAAGAAATGATAAAGATGGGATGAACGATAGTCGAGTTATAAGGAGAACAAACAACTATGAACGGTGGCACTGGCCGCAACGCCGATGGGCAGCACTTCACATACTTTATAGCTTTTTTTTTAAATTGATCAGATAGATGCTGCGGAAGGGGATTTCACTTTGACGGGGATGAAATAGATTTGTATACATAAATAAATATTATGAAAATATAAGAAAATTCACCTTTCAATTTGATAACAGTAGTACATACATTTGAACGAACTTAGTATTCCCTTTTTACTGTACGAGTAACGGGTGTAAAAAGCAAAACTTTTCATATGTAAATGTAATGTAATGTAAAAGCCAAGCTTCTCGCAATCTCTTGGCGTGTGTGCCTTAATTTTTTCGCACAAGAGAAAGGGACCTACAGTTTAACGCCGAATCCGAACGGAAAGGCAAAGTTTGAGAATTTGCTTTTTCATGGCTAGATTACTTCACAGCTGGCGCCAATAGCAGGTGAAGGTGACCATATGTGTAAAAGCTATTTTTCTAAAGAAAGAAAAAAACTTTTATTATTAGATGTTCAGAAGCGGGATCGAACCCACGACCTCCCGCCCAGCAGTCCAGCACACTAACCGCTGGGCCACAGACGGCAAAACTTTTTATATGCATAAACAAAAGGTGATGCGTCTGTTGCTGGTAATGGTAACTCTTGTTTGGCAATACAATAAAATTTACACGCTTATTAATTTTTACAAGACTTTGGTCGACACTTGAGTAAACCATCCAGCCAGCAAACAAAACTAGAGCGACGCTGCTTGAACCTTTGTAGTGGGCCATCCATCAGCCCTCCCTCTCTTGCAGCACATTCAGCCATGTTTACCATTCACTAACACAACATATACCCAGGCCCCTCTTCAAACAAAAATTTAACTTGGTTTTTGGTTCTTCCCCATGTTTTTTTTTCCATTTTATTTTTTTCACTTGTTTGCGCTGCGGTGAATGGTGCGAAAGGAAAATGAGCTGGTGGTGGAAGTGCTCTAGTAACTTCACTCTTAAAACCTTTGCATCCATATTTTTCACATGTAAATACATACATAAGCCACATTTTAGTAGGCAAAATATGACGAAAAAGACTTATTTCAAATATATAGAATAATACCTCCACCACCTACTTGAGGCGAATGACCAACCATTTTGAGCAGGGGCTGGGGCGTGAGACAAGGTTGAGCTGCCAGAATGCTCAGTGTAATTGAATACAAAGGAATATGTAAGTCACCACATAGAACAGGTGGCAAAGTGAAAGGAAATAGTGATAAAAGTAGCAGCAGTCTCAAAATTGTTAGAGACTTGCATTTAGGTATGATTGACGACAGCCATACCGGTATTTTTTACTCTAAAAGTTCGATTCCCAGGAGTGGTGGTTTGCATCGAGCTGAAATTTTGCACAAAGTCTTCTTTTGACTGCACGCTTCTAATATGTGGGAACCGACCGGATCGGATGACCACTTCTTGTAGCTGCCATAGAAATGATCGATCGGAAAAATGTTCTGAATATTAGCGCTCTTAAACTTAAACTGGTAAATAATATGTGTTTTCAAGCTGATCTGTGAAGTTTGATCAAAATCGCTAGTCGTTGAAGCAAGCTTTTTCAAGAGTATTAAAACTTCGGTACAGACGAATCCTGTTTTTTTATTTTTCAAGAAAATAAATCTGTATGTATGTATGTAAATCATTAAAATTTTCCAACTGAAGCTTTACAGAAAACTGTAGGATGGTTGATAAGTTGTGAGATGATAAATCTCGTTTTAAAGATTTCTCTGCTCAGTTCAAGGTTTTTCAATCTTGTTTTCTCGGAAAGAGATTTTCAATCAAGATTTTATACTGATTTTGTTTCTCAGAGTAGCATTAGTTGTGGAGCTCCAGAACCATTTTAGACTTCTTTCATAAGTGTCATTCTGAATAACGTTCTCTACTTACTTACCTCTCCCTTCACCACTTAACTGCTGCTATCAATTTTAGATACCCATTCGATGAGTCAACTGTGCTTATGCTACTCCAGTCATAGCTCATCTAGTACTTTTTATACATTTGGATACCGTTCCCCGCATCAGTCACATCTCGCACCGACAACCCAACATCTGACACGTCTGCTTCACTTGAAGTTGGCTTTGCTTGAGTCTTGGAACTTGGCACTTGGTGAAGTGCTGCTTTTCATCCTACTTCAACCATCCATCCATGCCAACCTTCTCATTGGTGGCAAGACTGAAAGCTGCAGTTGCTGCCGGTGCTTTGGCTGCTGTTTGCTGTTGACGAATGTGGCAATTCTCCTTCTTCCTTTACACCCAGAAAAACTCGATGTGTACAGTAAAGGTTGGCTTGGGCGAATGCCTTGTGCTAATTACACATTAACTGTTTTATTCTTTGAGTTGTTGCAGAATAAAGCCAAAGCTGTGGTACTTGCAATTCGAGATAGCAACATGCGCTATCGTACCGTGATAAGTGAATTTTCTTTAAGAGAGCTTGCGATTTATGTGTATTCCGAAAATAGTTGTAAGTTTTGTAATAAAGAAATCACCAACATAAAGTTGGTATTAACTAGTTGGCACGTTGTCAATTTTGGTAAAGGCATTTTGCCAATGAAAACAGGTTAAGTTCATAAAAAGTTTTAATAAGTCGGCTTTGCCCGACAACGATATACCCAAAGAAATATTTAAAAGCCTTCACCTATACATATCAATTAAGGCTCTAATGGCCAAATTTATATAAATTCGAGAAGTTTTAATATAAAATACCAACGTTTATACGAAAATCGCTAGTTATTTCTGTGGCACCCCTGTATGTCTTGTTTGAGTTTTGTTTTAAGTAACTTCACTGTACTTATACATACATATAACTGAACCAAAGCCCAAGGACCACTAAATACATATATGTATGTATTGAATGTATGTCCCAGGCCACTTAAGCAGCTTTCACTGCTTTCTTTCCCCCCACCACACACCCTTGCGCTTCAGCAATTGGTAGTCACGTTCGTATGTCATATCAGAAAGAATTTATAGATGTTTCTAATCAAATAGTATGGCAAGAAATATTGTTTGGCTTTGACTTGTTATCTCCAAGTAGTAGTTTCTGTCTATTTTTTCAATTGTTCCCCAAAAATTAATGTTTCTGTATTTGTTGTTGTATATTCCACAGCTATGACGGAGGAAATAACTGGAAATTGGAGCTATTATGTGTACATATCACTAACATTGGTTCCAGTCTATTTGGCCTTTCAGCTCATTAAGTCTTTGGGCTGGCAGCTATTCGTTAACAACTGAGCAAACATCCCAAAAACAAGAAGAAAAGAACACTTGACAAACATTCGGAGACGGCAGGAGCAGCAGCATCAGAAGAAGAGTTGGCGTTGCTTAGTCGTTGGAAGTTACTTGTCCGTGACGGTTGGAAAAAATATTCAAAAACAATTTAAATATGCTTACGAAAAGTTGGAAAGGGCAGCGATAAAAATAACGACCAGCTGTTAGGAGTAGCAAAAGGACAGCAAACAAAGGCGAGGAAATGCAAAGCAATCAACGTCATAAGCAGGAGCAGCAGGAGCAGCAACACAGCGGCCGCCGTAGACGAAATCCTTGCGGTGGCATAAACAAAAGGAAATAAGCAACAGCAGCAGCAGAAAGAAAGAACTCTATTTCTGACACAAAGCAAATTCAACTCTAATTATTTTATTCTATTTTTTGTTTTGTTTGAACAAATCCAATTTACATATTTAAGAAGTTAGTTCCAGACTTGGAATCAATAAAGGAGCAGCAGGAAAAATGCGTCTGCCATATCGCAATAAAAAGGTCACCCTTTGGGTGCTCTTTGGCATCATTGTTATCACCATGTTCCTATTCAAATTCACCGAGCTACGTCCCACCTGCCTATTCAAGGTGGATACCACAAATGATTTGGTCTCACAAATGGTTCGCGTTGAGGTATGTACCAATTACGTCCGCCGCTCCCACTAGACCACACCATATCAAACCAACAAACGTTGGGTCAGCTCTCTAAACCAGTGATAAATTTAAAAAACAAAAAAACGGGAGAATAACAGGAACAGGGAGAGGAGTAAGAGGTGGCTAACTAATTTCATGTTCAATGCACACACACTGCTGCTGCTCCTGCGTTGACCACAAAACCAAAGCAAAGTCATTGGGGGAATTTAGTCCGGTTATCGGTTGGCCGAACACTATTTTGTAAACATTAGCTCAAACCAAAAACTCCAAATGGTTTGCCAAAGGGGCGGCGAAAAACCAATCCGAGATTAGCATTGGCGACTTGCAAGTGGGACACAATTAAGATGTCAAATGGCATAGAATGAATTGCCAGAAAGATGTTCGATAAAAATGTGGAGTCAAAAGAGCGGGTATCAGCGATTAAGCACCTACAATTTCAGACATAATTCTCCTGTTTTGTTCCTCGGCATTCGGATCGAAGTTGAGGTAACCAAATAATGGTCAATACTAAAATTTAGAAAGTTTGCGGAAATAGAATTAAATAAGAAAGTTTGCTTAGCAACAGATGTTTGAAACTTGTTGTATATATATACACAAAAACATACCTGTTCTAAGCCGAACCAATAATTCGCGCAAGAACATCGAAGCCCCCCGCTTTTTTTTGGTGATCCAGATCAATCAATCGCATTCATCAATTCATATCAATCGATTCATAGCATTTCACAACCAACATATTCGACTTATTCCAAAGCAAATTGTTCGTCAAGGAAAAAAAAGTTAAACTGAACTTACTAACTAAATGTTCGCAAGAGGTGCGGGCCGAAATCCGCTTTCTTCTATTGTGTTATTATTATCGGGGATGAAACAGAAATCTCTAGAGATTTCACTAGCGGTTGGTTTGTATATCTCGAAAAATCCGTTGGTTAACTTCGAGAGATTTAATTTTCTTATTAGAAAATCTAGTTGGAACACAAACAGTAAAAGTTTCATCTCTAAAATCAGGGCTGCATCTCGCGAAAAATTTCCCATTTTCTAGTTATGAGTTAATTTGATGTTTATCTGATTTTGTTAGTGTTTTTTGATTATGTTTTATGATGAATTTTCAAATTTAAGTCATATTCTTAAAAAAAAATGCTAAATATAAAAATATTATCGCTCCCTCCATGAAGTTTAATTTGTCAGCGAAAGACTTTGGCTTGTTTTGCGAATAATTATTGAAACGCACGTTTCAATATTAAAACTAATTAAATTATTTGTTTATTTGGTGCAACCTATCCAGAAAAAAATGTTGTTTGTTCTTGTTTCGAGAAGTTAAGCTCCCACTAGAATAAGAAGTCGAGTCAGGTTCCCATTGCTGGGTCACATTATTTCGTTTGCATTTCTGTTATCAATTAGGTATACAAAGTGATATGGGTACTCGTCGTATAAATATATATATTGATCTCATCGATCAAAATGCTAGCAAACAGGCCAGGTTTTTCTTAACCCTTACATCATACCTGCACTAAACAAAAAACTTTCCGTCCGTTACGTGGGTAGAGGGCGGGATTAGACGAGCACCACATTTTATGTTCAAAGCAAATCCTTTAAATTGACATTAATGCCGCAGCGGAGGCGTTAACAGCTTGTAGAGGTGGTGTAGCACCTGGTGGCTTCCTCACCTTTTCCTTATCATCATCGTCATCAACATCACCGTGCCACGTAATTTTTGCCCGTAAAATTTTCTCTAATTTAATTTTTTCTCTACCCCCCTCACACACACCCACACACCCCTACACTTGCACACATACAGAAATACGTCACAGATGACAATCAACGCGTTTATTCATACAACCGTGAGATGCCATTAATATTCATAGGCGGTGTACCCAGATCTGGGACGACATTGATGCGCGCCATGCTGGATGCCCATCCCGATGTGCGGTAAGTTTTTTTTTGTCCTGACTAAGGTGTACCCTCTCTCCCTCTCTCTTGCCCTTTGTTGTAAAGGAAGGAACAACTTGTGTGTGGTTTTGGTTAAGCATGCCAGAACTTCCATGGAAAAGTTTATTCTTTTGGCTCTTGACTTAGAAATTTATAAATAAATTTTAACAAAACAAGTTCCCTAATTGGCATGTTTCTGTTTGCATTTTTCCTCTCATGTTTAGAGTTTTGTAAGGTAATGGTTTTTTTAATTCAAAAACTGTGGAAACCATAGTGAAAGAGTATAATAGGTAGATAGGCCCCAGCTAGGGCCTAGATATTTATAAACCATAAGCACCTTAATGAGTCCGGGTGATTGTTTTTTATATTGTGCTTTTAACGTTAGGATGTCTTGCAAATGAAACAAAGAAACCAACAAACACTTTTCAATTCCAATTATCTTTAGTAAAGTCCATCATCTCCGCGTTACTACTAAGTCTGGCTTCTGTGGGCCATAGTTAAGAGTTTCACCCTGATAATAATGCTTATGTCTTCTGCATATGTGCAGTTTTTATATATTTCGTTTAACAAAAAGCTCAACATTTTGGGTGTAAAATCTTTGGCAGTGTATATTACAGCCGAGTTTGACCGACATTCATACATATATCTTTTCTTGCTCGTTTCTCCTGAATGATTATGATTATTTTGTTGACGCGCCTGCGTCCGTTATGTCAGCTGCCACCCTCCACCCACACACCCAGCCAGTTTCATCTTCAGTTTCTTTTTACAGTACACAGAGAAAACAAATATGCAAAATAAATATTTCCTATGAAAAATTTAGGATTTCTAAACGTGGTAATCGCGATTTTCAACCCATTACGTTTAGGTAATTTCATTTATCCATTTTATCATGCCAATCAAAAGCATGCCATTTCACTTCTATATGTGGCATGTACATTTACATTTTTCAAATTACATTTTGTGGTCGGGTGTGGAGTAGTGGTTAGTGTGGCGGCCTGCTGTGCGGAAGGCGTGCGTTCGTGTGGTATCCAGATTGCTATAATTTTCTCATATCACTTTACCTTCGCCAAGCAGCACTTAACTTTTTTACAGGCCGCGTTTACTTTTTTCATTTCTACATGTAGCATGCAGTATGTCTGCATGCCAAGTGTTTATTCCTGTTTTGTAAATTTAGCGTGTGCAATTTAGCAGGGCGAAATACGTTTCGTTTAGGATTGAAATTTTTATACGCGCCGTGTAACCAATTTTGTTTTTTCTGTGTATGAATCTTTTTTTTTTTTTTGTACTATTACTTCAGGCATTTTGGACATGCTCCTGCTGCGTTTCTATGGAACGTCTGTCCTGTCGAAGTCTGAGAATTAGATTATTAAGTTTTCGTTACGCATAAGTAATTAGCTGGCAAATGCCATCTGAGGAAACTTGTGTGTAAAGGAAGGCCCTCAATTTTTTTTTTTATTAACATTTTGCCCATTTGCAATCCTCTTTCTCTGACAGCAGTAGGTCTTCTTGCTTTTTCTCTGTTGACTACACAGCGCAATTTCCGCTATTTAAAAACTTACTTCCGTTCCGCCGAAAAGCTAGACAGGAGGAGAAGAACAAAGCGAAGATGTGGTGGGAGAAGGGCGGCTTATGCCATATCCAGACTTTTGTCCATTCTAAAAAGTGTCAAAAAATTTACATGTCAAGTGTAAACTTATGTAAAAAGGAACTAAAAAGAAAAAAACAATTATTAATAAAGGGGTAAAATTACATATCTTAAGTGGTAAATTATTAAAAAAGATCGGATCCAATTATTAAGTATTTAGTAAATTTTAGTTTCTTTTCGATAGTTAGTTCCTTGACTCCATCTTTCCGGATCTAATCCCGAGTGGCCGTGTATGGTCCCAGAGAGGGAGGTCGTGGGTTCGATCCTTCTTTTTCTTCTTTAGAAAATAGCTTTTTCACATCCGGTTACCTTCACCAGCTATTGGCGCCAGCTGTGAAGGAACTAGCCATGAAAATGCAAATTATCAAACTTGCCGTTCGGATTCGGCGTTGAACTGTAGGTCCCTTTCTTTTGTGCGAACCTCTTGTGGCTGCAAACCTCTAAAATTTTGCCGAAGGTTCGGTCTGGGGGTTCGAACCCGTTGTAAAGAATAAGGTTCGGTTCGTGGACCGGTTCTCGAAACCCCTAATCCCAAGGTTTTGGTTCAAACCTCGGATCGCTTGAACAGAAAAAAATAGTTTTAATTTATTAACACTTATTTTTTCAAAATAATATTCTTCATGTCGATAACGCAATCGACAATCAGAAATCGCAAATCGGATTTATTTGTTGAATTGGTAAATTTGATTAGGTTTAATCCAATTTTTGCAACGCTGCTGGCTAACGTGAGCGGCGACCCGCCCTTCCCTACAGGGTATAATATATAGGGTTAGTGCGTCGGGTTTCGTACCCACCAATGAAAACTGCGACTACAATGCCTCGGATACGGACCCCCCTCCCTTTCTCTTGTGCGAAAAATTTAAAGCACACACGCCAAGAAATTGAGAGAAGCTTGGGTTGGCCCCGTTGGAGGAGCTGTACAGCCAATTTTAAATATTTTAAAAATCATTTCTGAAACATAATTACTGACGCTTTTCCTCCACCCTCTTCTGAACACTATATAAGCGAATCACAATTCAGTGAGTGTTTAGCCGAGAGGCTCCACTTTCATTTTGTCGATTACATTACGGGAGAACAGTGCTGCAAAAGCAGGCTACACCTAGAACTTCCTGCTATGTGGTCTCAAATCCTGTTTTATCAACTCTCCATTGTATCCTTCACCATTATTACTATTTGTTTCTTTTTGTTTTTGCAGCTGCGGGCAGGAGACCCGCGTCATACCGCGCATTCTCCAACTACGCTCACATTGGCTAAAGTCCGAGAAGGAGTCACTGCGCCTGCAGGAAGCCGGCATTACCAAAGAGGTCATGAACAGTGCCATCGCACAATTTTGCTTGGAAATCATTGCAAAACATGGCGAGCCGGCGCCGCGTTTATGTAACAAGGATCCACTGACGCTGAAAATGGGCTCCTATGTAATCGAGCTATTTCCCAATGTAAGCACACACACATAGAGAGTGTGGACCAGCAGCAGCCACGTGGAGGTGGTCTCCTAACGCCCCTTTTGGTTTTTCATTTTTGTGTTTGTTTTCCCTGTGCAGGCAAAATTCCTATTCATGGTGCGCGACGGAAGGGCGACAGTTCATTCGATTATATCGCGCAAGGTGACAATCACCGGCTTCGATTTAAGCAGCTACCGGCAGTGCATGCAGAAATGGAACCATGCCATCGAGGTGATGCACGAACAGTGCCGCGACATTGGCAAGGACCGTTGCATGATGGTGAGTAAATGAGTGGGCAGGTACTTCATCTAGCCTTTACCGTTTCTGAAAGCTCCTCAGAAATGTAAGTGTGACTTTGATTAGAATGAGTGTGAGAGAGTATGAATATACGAGAATTAATATGAACATAAAACAGTGTGAATGAGACCACAAATGTATAGTCTTATTAATAAAAACATGAAGTTGAGAATGAATACGAAAACGAAGGTGAATATGAGAAAAGAATGATTATAAATACAAGAATAAATAAGAGCGGTATGACTTATTGAGAGTTTAAACGAGAGCGTAAGTTAAAGTCGGCTCTAACCGACTTCGATATACCCGTTACTCATGAAAAGCATGTTTAACAGTGTTCCTGCGTTCCTTAGTGTGACCATCCGAAAAGTATGCAACATATTTAGGGTGGGTGGGGTTTTAGCGGGGGGGGGCTTGGTTCATTTATTTTGCTCATAACTTAAGAACCGTTCATCCGATCTTTATCATTACTTCGGCAAATCGATTTGCTAATTACTGACTATCTCTAGAAGGTACGAATCGTCTATCTTTAAAACTGTAGGAGATATAACTTTTTTTTCAAATTGCGGGGGCGGGAGGGGGCGTGGCCAAAATTTGAAACAAACTTGATCTGCGTGCAGATAAAAGATGCATTTGTACCATACATGTCAAACCTCTATCTCTTACCATCTCTGAGATCTAGGTGTTCATACAGACAGACGGACAAGTCTATATCATCTCGGCTGTTGATGTTGATCAAGAATATATATATATATATGGTCGGAAATGATTCCTTCTGCCTGTTACATACATTTGCACGACTTTGGTATACCCTTTTTACTCTACGAGTAACGGGTTTAAAAAACCCGACACCTTCACCAGCTTTTGTCACCAGCTGTGAAGTAAGTCGCCATGAGAAAGCTTAAGCGCTGTCGATCGGATTCGGCTTTCTATTTTCTTGTGCTCTAAATAATAATACAAAATTCAAAATATTGAAACAAGCTCGGCTTTAAGCTTTTACGCTGTTTAAGCAATATATACACAGTAAGTCCAGCAAAAGTTTTGACACAGGAAAGAAATTCACATTTTTGCAAAAAAAAAAAAGTGGTTTTCGATCAATGGTAATTAGTTCCGCTCGGCTAACCAACAAAAGGGCGTCCTCAACTGAGTTGACCAAGGATCGCTACAATATGTATGAGTGTGAATATGAAATGAAAATATAAGTTATGAATATGAGTATCAATATAAAATTGAATATTAGAATGAAAATGAGTTGGAATGTGATTATGACTATATGTATGAAAGTATTACAGATAGAAAATGAGTCCGAATATAAGAATCAATATGAAGAAGACAATCATGTGAGTATTAATATTAAGGCGTCCAAACTTCTTAAGAAGGTACGGTTGAAAGGACTGGGTTTGATCTCCAATCTCATCATTTCGGATCCTATACCTTTCTATTAGTGCTATTTGCCAGTGTTCTTCCTTAAAATGTGACCCACTCATATATTAACCGAAACTTCTTCCAACAAGAGGACCGCCTCTCGAAAAGCCTTGGAGACTCTTGGAGGTTCAATAATAATAGAACCGGTTCTATGGGGCTTAGTTCCTGTTTGTCTTGCCTTGATTAGTACGAGTAAGAATATTAGTATTAATGTAAATACGAGTTTGAATGTGAGTACGACTGAAAGAATGAATATGAGTAAAATGAATATGGTTATAAGAATGACTTGGACCACAAACAAATAGATCAATGAAAAATATAGCTTATCAAAACTGTATTTTCTTCTCCACGTCGTTTCCCTTAGGTCTACTATGAGCAACTGGTTTTGCATCCCGAAGAATGGATGCGTAAAATCCTAAAATTCTTGGAAGTGCCATGGAATGATGCTGTTCTGCATCACGAAGAGTTCATTAATAAACCCAATGGTGTGCCCTTATCCAAGTAAGTTCAATTTTTTCAAATGCTCTCTAAGTATCGATGTAACCCTTATAACCCTTCAACAACCCCGTAAATTAGAGTGGAACGTTCCTCGGATCAGGTCATTAAACCCGTGAATCTGGAGGCTCTTTCCAAATGGGTGGGCCAAATACCTGGCGATGTGGTCCGTGATATGGCCGATATAGCGCCCATGCTGTCCGTGCTGGGCTACGATCCGTATGCGAATCCACCAGACTACGGTAAGCCAGATGCATGGGTGCAGGACAATACGTCTAAGGTATGTGCAGCAAACAATCAGACTGTAGGCAGGGTATCCACCCATCTCGTCATCCCCCACCTCTCCCGCCCGTTATCCATGTTTCCGTCTGCAACATACCAACGTCCATCCTCTTTGTTGTCATGTTGTTATCGTCCCCGCTTTTGTTTGTTGCCCTGGCTTATGTCATTGGCATATTTTGCACTTTTTCCATCTCCATTTCCATTTTTTGTTGTTTGTACGATTTTGTGTTTGTTTGTTTGTATTTTGCACTTTGCCTTTTTCGTTTTGCACCCTTGCAATTTTTTGCGCTTTACGTTCTATTACTTTCAGCTACTTTTAACCTCGTTGATGCTGCTGCTATTCCTGTTCCCGTTGTTGCTCCCCATCCTAGGAAGCTTACATATGTTTTCGCCAGTCCATATCGATGATGAAGATGATTTTTGATGTTGTTGTTGCTCTTGTTCTTGATGATTTGAGGCAAAGGTCGTGCTCTCTTTTTGAAAAAATGATTTTGCCTGGGGCGCACTTCTGTTTTGTTAAGAGAAAACAAAAAAGTGATTCAACTTGAAAATTCTACTTGAAATAGAATGAAAATCTCTTTAAAATGTAATTTACTCGAAGGTAGATTAATACGTTAGCCAATTTATAGCAGAGATGTAATAAATATTTTCACGTTTATTATAAAAATAGCATATCCGGCAACGCTCAAGTCTCTCGCATTATGTTTATATGTTTCTTATGAGAGTGATATACAAGTTAAACTGGCTGCACAACGATATAAATATTTGAATGAACCATATAGTTTCAACCCACACACCAAATTTGGTTTCCAGTTCCTAGTTTGAATAATTTCTACAGTTCTCCTATAGTTTAACTCCGAATTCAACCGGCAACGTTTCGAGAAGCTTTTTTACGGCTAGTTACTTCACTGCTGGCACCAATAACTGGTGAAGAAAGAAAATAATTTTTTTATCAGATGTTCCGAGGCGGAATCGAACCCACGACCTCCGGTACAGCAGGTCAGCAAACTACCCGCTGAGCTGCACCCAGCCACAGCTTGAATAATTTCCGTGATGTAGACTGGAACCACTTTTTAAAATATAATATATTATCTAACTTCATAGTAGCAGCCCTCACCTCAAACTTCCAGCTCATAGCTCAAATAATTTCTGTGATATGACTCTAAACCAGTTTTGAATTCCCAGAATTGGGGACGTAGCCTATGACTCTTTCCAGATCGACATGAACATTGTGTAAAAATTCCATGAAGATCGGTTAAGACGGTTATAAGGAACTATTTATATAAGCTTATGCACAAAACTGGGAATCCTTTGTTCACCGTATAGGCTTAAAAATGTGAGTTTATAACCCACATTGAAGACAATATTTTTGCAACGATAGGGTCCTCGTAGAGTAAATCGTAGAGTATACCAAAGAGTAGAGAATAGAGAAGAGATTATTTTATAGATAAGAGTAAAGTTTTATTAGAACAAGTTCACCTGATTTGTTTAGTGAGCACAAAACAAACCAACTGAAGATTCTTCACAAATTCTTTGCACTATTATCGTTTCCTAGAGTAAAACAAATCTGGTTCTTAATATCTGACCTCATCGATTTGCTTTACACTATTAAGAAATGCAGATTGAAATTTAGTTTTAAAGTAAAACGTAAAATTTTGCATAATTCCTTAGTCAGTTGCATACGTACACAAAGTTTTTCAATTTTGCACATTTTTTTGTGACAACAACGTGACCAACTATATAACCAAGGGCTCTTAGCAGTTGCAGGGTCCTCCGCCAACCCCACCCCATTTCTACTCTTGCGAAACTGCATCCCGTTGAGTTATGTCCTGTGCAGCTGCTTCAGTGGCGCGTTAAATTAGCTGCTAATTAATTAGTCGAGACGAGTCGACGAGTTGAATTTAGTTAAGTTGAGTTGGAACATATATTTTAGCTAACAACTGCCAACTGCTGAAAACAGACAACATAAATGTGAAAAAAGGACAAAACTCGCAGCTTTTTTTCCCTTTCGATGTTATTTTGCACTTTTTGCAACTGTCACAAGGGTGATTTCACTTTCGACAGTTGAGTGAGCGGAACCATAAACGCCCATTTGAGCATACAAGCAGAAGGCCAGGAAAGCCATGTCAACTTTGCCCTATGGCCTGCTGCACCTGCTGCTGGCACTTTGATTGAGGGCTGCTGCAGCCACAGGCCCACATGCGGCCATGGATGACCAAGCGCAATTAATATCAATTGAAAGGAACGACAATTTTATTATATTCCTTAATTTATGTTAATGGCAAAATATTTTAATTAATTCGCATTTTTATCATATTTATTGTCCCACGGTACTTACGGATGTATGGTTTGAAGGTGTCGGAGTTGTCGAGGTGTCTACAAACAAAAAATATTGCTTTAATTGCTACCGAAAAAAAGAATCTGCACAAATTTAATTGAATTTTAATGGAATACCAGAGCAAATCAGAGAACAATTTGAATATGACGTCCATTTCGAGGTTAGTGTAAAAAATGTCCCAACATTTTAGCTTAAAAATGTTTAAAATCTAACTGTTTTCATGAATTAGACGCATAAATGCTGTTAAGCACTGTGGGCATTTTTGTTCTAGCAAAATAGTCAGATTGGCATCACTGCGACAAGCGTACATCAACATTACAAGAACAATATACGCAGACGAATCACCTCAAAGCAAATGGTCACCTATTTACTTTCAGAAACCGGACATGTAGCACCCCTGCCATGGCACCTAATGACTATTTTAACCCATTACTCGCAAAGTAAAAGGAGTATACTAAGTAAATGTATGTAACAGGCAGAGGGAAACTTTTTCCGACCATATAAAGTATATAAATTCTTGATCAGCCTCAACAGCCTAGTCAGTCGATATAGCCATGTCCGTTTTTTGATGAAAATTTGGAATAACCATCATCTTTGTTTTGGCTTGTACGTATAATGGAAGCAGCAGCAGCAGCAGCTAGAGAAGATTTGTTCATAAAAAAATAGGAGATGCTTTTATATTTAATCCATTTGTTTTTGATTTTGTTTTTCTCTAGCTAAAAGCGAATCGCATGCTGTGGGAAAGTAAGGCCAAGCAAGTGCTACAAATGGATCCAAAATCGAATGAGGATAACAACAACAATAACATGTACAATATTAATAAAATTATATCAGAGGATCAACCACAACAGCAGCAACAGCTGGAAAAGGAAATAGAGCATGAACAAAAGCCACAGCCGCAAGCCGTGCAGTTGTTGCATCAAAAGCCAAAGGACGTCATAACAATAAAGCAGCTGCCAAATAACAATGCGGTTGGTCCACTGCTGGATACATGATATCCGCCTATACCCAAAAGACTGCCAGCAAGGGGCAAGCACTGAGTAGAAGCAGGACAACAAATAATGTGGCTGATGGTGATGATGATATAATGACACCATATGCTCGAGACCTCCACCCACAAAATGACACAACACAAAAGCCATTCACTTACAGAAGGGAATCTAATGTTAAATTTAACTATTAGCCATAATTTCTTATATGCCTACCTACCTACCTACCTATATATATATATATATATACATATATACCAAATGGATGTGTGTATGTACTACGTATTCAAAGTTCTACCAAAAATGAAGGAAAAAACTGAAATCAGGCAATGATTTTGCGTTAATCATAAACATATGTGGTAACCACATATGAAATAGTCCCACTGTTGAGGTTTTATGGTTGAACCCTTTGCCAGTCATAATTAGGATTTCATTTTAATCAAATCATTCAGGGCCAGTCCCCTTGATAGTATATTTAAGTTTAAATCTTTATGCTTATCAAGTACTTATCTTTTTTTCTAAAAGCTAACTTTCATAGAAGTCTCTGCCAATTGTTAGTGAAATAGTGAATATTTATCTGATGTTGATCTTGAAAATTCTTTAGGTTTATATTCATTTGATTATGAAGGTATCATTAAACAGCAGCAAAGTTTGAGAGCTTTTCAGAATACTTAAAGCTGTTGCTCTTCCTCTAGGCACGCTCTTACTCCCATTGCTCCGAAGCTTTTTAATTTTTTCGACAACTGGCGTCACTCAGACGCGTAAGAAATAGCGTCGTTTCAAGGAGCCGACGCGCTCAAGCAGACGTCGTCAACAAGTGCAATTACCTCGCTTCAAAGTGTGTTACCAGAAAACAGTTCTTGCGAATCGGTGCACACGCTCACGGCGCAACAGGTGCAGTTTGCGCGATCGAGACTCGCTAATGAGAATTGCTATTTTTTATACCCTTTGGGAGGGTATATTAAAATTGTCCGGGTGTTTGTAACGAATAGAAGGAAGCATCTCCGACCACATAAAGAATATATATTCTTGATCAGCATTACGAGCTGAGTTGATATAGCCATGTCCGTCTGTCCGTCCGTCTGTTTCTATGCTATCTCCTCCGTCAGTTTTAAAGCTATCGTAACCAAATTTTGCACGAAGTCTTTTGGTACAAATACGCTGCACATTTGTCGGAACCGGCCGGATCGGATGACTATAGCATATAGCTGCTATAGGAACGATCGGTTGAAAAAGTAGTTCTAGTGAAAAAAACTTTTTGTTTTCAATGCAGTCGCCCCCAAACCTCGTATTTATGAGTTTTCTATGCTTTTACATAATGTAAGCAAGTTTTATGAAAATCGAGCAACTATATAGTATAGCTGCCATACAAAAGATAGGTTCGAAAAATGTCTTAGTAAGAAGAACTTTTTTGTTTTTAATGCTGTCGCTCCCAATCTGGTTGCTGATCAATATTATATGCTAACACACAATTCTGTCAAGTTTGATCCAAATCGGATGACTATAGCATATAGCTGCCATAGAAACGATCGGTCGAAAAACTAGTTTTAGTAAGAAAAACTTTTTTGTTTTCAATGGTAGCGTCTTTATACGTTCGAGATATGAATATTATCTGCATATATCATGCTCCAAGGGTATATAAACTTCGGTCGAGCCGAAGTTAGCTTGCCTCTATTTTTTTCGTTGTTATTGGACTGCTCCCAAACTCGAATTTAGTTCCCACCGCTGGTCCATAACATGATACAAAATAACTGATAACTTAGATTTTTTGCTAAAAGGAGAAGACAAAAAAACAGGCTTATGTTTGTGGGCAAGAGAGACTTCACCCGATTGCACGCTTTTCTGTGCTTACCACCCAATTATGAGTAAAGAGAAACACACACGGTTGACTTCGGCCACTGTGATCAAGTGACAAATGCCCACTGACGACCTAATAACTGAGCAGGGGGCACTCTGAGCGGCCGGTATGCCTTAATAGTTTTACCATGGTCCAGAACTTGTGAAAAGCTTAATTGTATTTGTTTTTTTTTTTTGTTGCTTGGTCGAAACGAAGAGAATTAAACTGATGGTAATGAGAACAGGGCTTTAAAAGCGAGTTATACTACGTCGGGAATTTCATGACGAAGCAAACCTGATGGATTTTTTTTAAACCTCTTCCTACAAGGCAAAGCTTCACGAAGTTTAATTCATTGTGTAAATACCGATTAACTATTTTTATACTCTGTACCAAAGGTACACAGAGTGTATTAAGTTTTTGCAAAAGTGATGTAACTGGGAGAAGGAATCATTTCCGACCCTATAAAGTATATATATTCTTGATCAGCATCAAAAACCGAGTTGATATAGCCAAGTCCGTCTGTCTGTCTGTCCGTCCGTCTGTCTGTCCGTATGCACAAACAGATCTCAAAATTGGTAAGATATACAGGTTTGACATGTAAGGGACATAAACTTCTTATACTTACTGACAGATCAAGTTTATTTTCAATTTTTGAAAAAAACATCATATCTCCCACAGTTTTGTAGATAGATGGTTCATACCTTCTAGAGATAGTTAGTAATTAGCATTATTTATCGATGATAATGATTGGATGAACGATTCTCAAGTAATGAGCAAAAAAGACCAGTCCACCAATTCAATTTTATTCATTTTTAATGAAAAATATTTTTAAATTAAAGTTCAATTACTTTTTGCTGTTGTCTGGCCTCACTACATTCATTCTGAAAGGCCGCTCAGTGCGCTTATGTAAAAAAAATATTTATTCTAGGGCCGCAGCTGCAAAGATCTGTCATATCCTAATTTTCTAACCATATATTGCATTTTACATTGCTCAACAATTTCAATGTGTGAATTGTGCCTTAGTTCATTCGTTAAACTATCTAGTTCATTAGTTTCTGACTTAAAAGTGATTAGACAATCAGAGCTTCTCTTAAGAGAATTTTGAACACCGACTCTTTGTCGAAATATTAAGCAGTTTTCGAAGACAATCCTAGTTTCGCAGAACATCTGAACTCGCTCCTTGGCCGTAAACTAAAAAAGCTTAGCGGAAAAGGTTCCGAATTTTAAGTTTTTTCAGAATATTTTACTTAAGTTTTAAGCTGAATATTTCTTGGCTCTTCTTATTCTAAAGTCGCACATTAATTGGAAAGAATCGATCACTTGCAAGAGTATAAAAACGTTGCCGCAGTCAAAGTTGGACTGTTTAAAATATTTTTGTATAAATATTCTTTTTGAGAGACTTGTGTCCGTTTAACTACATATAGATTTATATATATCTACATATGTAATTTCCAAATATGTAATTTAATTTTGTAAATATTTTTTTTACTGTTTTGTAGCTTTTCCTTTCTGACCCTCCAGCTGAGTATGAATTAAAATAAGAGTAGAAGGGAGAGAGGGGGCTTTTAAGCAGAACAAAATTAGCTGCAAAAATGTGAAATGGATGTGTTTTTAAGTCTAGCATAATATAAATTGTTTTGTTGCAATAAATTGACTGAATGTAAAAAAATTTGAATTATATATATTATAGAGAATACGATTTATAAATGTCTAAATGTAAATTAAAGTTGTAATAGATTTTAATTGAACTACAATATGTGTATATGTGTGACATATAGTCACAAAAAAATTCATAATAACGGTCGCATATAGACTTAAAATCAAAGATTTCGTTTTCGGTAAACGTTAAGTATTGTCCGTCCGTACTTAGTGTGTGATGTTGTTTGTCTATGTAGTTTGTGTACTTACTTGCCCTTAGCTTTGTTTAATTTTTTCTGTTGGTCTTGTTAATTTGCAATTTGTTAAACATACAAAAAAATTGCTGACAATAACTAATACAGAAATTCCACAAAGAAACCAAAAAAAAAAAAGAAAGACAGAACAACAATATCCGGCTGCCTCCTTAGCTCTGGCGGCGGTACTATACATATACATGTATATACTAACAAATGTATTTGTGAACGTCAACTATTTTTGCTAGATTTTAAGACATTTTTTCTTCTTTCTTTCGGGAGCAGCTTACTTGCAGCTGACAGACAATCAAAGCTCAAAGGATCTATATAAAAAAGAAATCGTAACCCATGAATGAATGTTTAGCAAATGTTTTTTTTCTCTATATAACTATATTAATATGTAACACAAGCTGTACGCTGCAAGAAAATTTCATGCAAAGTTATATACAAATATGTACATGTATGTAAGTATGTATGAAATACAAAAAATTAAATTTAAGCTTCAATTGTACAATATAATAGATGAAATGGAACTTTAAAAAACATTATACGGACAACAATTCCAAAATCAAAACCTTTAAAAAGTTAAACACAATAAAATGTATGGCAAAATTTGAGAAATTGTTCTATCAAAATCTTTCTCTTGAAATAAAGCAGACAGAACTGCGGTTGCAGCTGAGTCGTGCCATGAGCAGGAATGCATGTTTACTGCAATCTCCATTGTCCTGTAGATCAGGTAGATCAGCTAACTGAGACTTTAATAAAAGATCTAACACAGTATGCGTCCCTTAAAGCTTTCAGAGAACATAATCGCCTAAAAAGGCGGTCCTAAGGGAAACTTCACTTTGAATACGTAAGGAAACACATTTGCTTCGGTGCTCACAACCCGGATAAATTCTACAAAGGGAAGAACGCAAAATATAAAAAGAAAGCCTATCTGTCACTTTTGAATGGTTCAGAGCCATTTCTGCACTAAAACATTTTGGAGAATTGCTGATTTGACCGAGACAATGCCAGCTCTCATAAGTCGCCATCACTAAAAGATACCGAATGGACTTACAATCTCTCGATGGTTCCTAACACAACGACCTTTGTCCACACAAAGGGTCCAACCCCTAGCGGGCCGTCCGAGTTATCCTTACACAATAGGCACGATAGGCACGCGGCCGTCTGTGGCCCAGCGTTTAGTGTGCTGGACTGCTGGGCGGGAGGTCGTGGGTTTGATCCCGCCTCTGAACATCTAATAATAAAAAAAAGAATAGCTTTTACACATAAGGTCCCCTTCACCAGCTATTGGCGCCAGCTGTGAAGTAATCTAGCCATGAAAAAGCAAATTCTCAAACTGCCGTTCGGATTCGACGTTAAACTGTAGGTCCCTTTCTCTTGTGCGAAAAATTTAAAAAGCACACACGCCAAGAGATTGAGAGAAGCTTGGCTTGGTCCCGTTGGAGGAGCTGTATTGCCAATTTTACAATAGGCACGATATATCCCAAAAGATTATCAGAAAATTACTTATACGACACGTAAACCTGATAAACATTTTTTTTTTAATTCAGAACCTTATGAAATCTAGAGGAATCCAAGTGAATGATTTTTAGTTGGCCCATACAGAAAATTTTTTAAGTCACGGCAACACTGTATTACAAAAACAACCTTAAAGCCTCTTTTTCGCCAGTTCAACCCCAGTTGTTATACCCTTGGAGAGGGTATGTATATTGAAATTGTCCGGATGTTTGCAACGCATAGAAGGAAGCATCTCCGACCACATAAAGTATACATATTCTTGATCAGCATGACGAGCTGAGTTGATATAGCCATGTCCGTCTGTCCGTCCGTCTGTTTCTATGCTATCTCCTCCGTCAGTTTTAAAGCTGTCTTAACCAAACTTTGCACGAAGTCTTTTGGAACACGGATCGGATGAATATAGCATATAGCTGCCATAAAAACGATCGGTTGAAAATGTAGTTCTAGTGAGAAAAACTTTTTTGCTTTCAATGCTATCGTATTTGTGAGTTTTCTATGCTTTCATATAACTCCACCAAGATTTTTGAAATTCGGACAACTATATAGTATAGCTGCCATACAAAATATAGGTTTGAAAAAAAGTCTTAGTATAAAAAACTTTTTTGTTTTCAATGCTATCGCTCTCAAACTTGTTACTGATCAATCTTTTATGCTACCTTGAGCCGAAGTTATTTTCCCTTTTTTTTTTGTACCTTTGCTTTTATTTACGCGTATGAGTATATGAGTTAATTGCGACGCAGTTTATTATGAGACTAGGTTTTCACGCCCCTGTTTTCATGGCGTAACACCCGACTTGAAAAAATGGTCATTGAATTGGTTTACTCTAAAAAAACTTCTTTGCTTTTGGTAGACTGCCTTTGACCAGGAATAAGGTGGCTTCTCTCTGCCTTTTAATCCGACTGCCTTATACTCTTTCCACACACATATACACAAATGACAACAGCTTTTGTTCATAGATAAATGAATTCCGTAACACACTTTAATATCTGGATTTTGGGTTTGTTTGGAGATGTTTGATTTGGTTTTTTTTTTGTTTGATTTATTTGAAAGAAATTGACATTTCTTGTTCAAAGTTCAGTAATAAAAAAGTTTGTGGTAATTTGTTGCAAGTAAGTTTTAAATAACTATTTAGTTCATTCGTTTACTTTTATTAAAATTGTTTTTGGCTTTGGTTTAAATGTAAAGATTTTTACGAAAGAAATTTAATTTATTTATTCCTCTTCCTCCTCTTCTTCCTCTTCCTCCTCCTCTTCCTCCTCCTCCTCTTCTTCCTCCTCCTCCTCTTCCTCCTCCTCCTCTTCATCTTCCTCAGCCTCCTCATCGTCTTCCTCGACGACCTCTTCCTCAACTTCTTCATCCTCCTCGACGATATCCTCATCGGCCTTGGCATCTTCCTCGCCCTCAGGTGTCTCGGGTTCACCGGCCTTCTTGCCTGGTCGCTCGCCGAACCATTTTGGCAGTTTGGCTATATGGTGAAAGATAAGATGACAGTATTTTAGAAAGAAGAGCAACATGTATGGGGTATATATCATAGTGCGAGACAAGAAACAGAATAATAATGATGTTGTGCTGTTGTTATTGTTGTGGTTGTTGTACTGCTGATACATACATTTTTGACGGCCGGTGTATTGTTCCTTCTTCTCGTTCCAGATCTTCTCATTCACATCCTTGGTGATCTCATCCCAACCCTATAGAGATTAGGAGTTGTGTGTGTGTGTGCATGTGTTGAAGTGTGTGGTAATAATTATTTATGGAATGGAACGTAGAAGACGAACACGCAAAAGTACAGTTGACATTGAAAAATGTAGTAAACAAAACATAGAAAGAGATATAAAAAAAGGAGAAATAAAGACGTTAGATGTGATATATGTAATGGCCTCAGGGTTAATCAGCTACCCCCAATGCACTAAGTCAAAATTCCACGTAAAACATATGTATGTATTGATACATATTTGAGAGTGATTGTTTTTGAAGTGAGAAGCTAAAAGGGGGTGTATCCAAAGCCATCCCGTCGATTTTCAAATTTACATTAATTTTAACTAACCTTTAGTGAAAAATATATTCAATTGCTATCAATATGAGGTCTTTTAGCTGGATATAGTATGGATTATACAGTTTGTGCTCAACATGCTTTGTTACGAATGCCTTAATGATTGATGGTTCAGCGGATTCCTCTAGATAGATAAACGGATTTATGATTAAGAGGGTACTCATTGTATTAATTTTCACAAAATAGGCAGGCCTGTTTTCAATTTCACTTCCACGGCAACTTATCGAAAACAGAATTTTGCCGATCTCGTTTGGCTCGTGTTTTGCAAATAGTGCAATGTGAGCAATTTTACAAGGAATTGAGAAGAGAAATATAAAACCGAATCGGAATTGAGTTCGGTCTACTTTTTAAAAAGTTTCGAATTAGGAACATGACAGTTTTAGTTTGATTTGATTTTAATAACAAAATGTGATACTTAGGTTAAGGGGCAATGGCCTTACACCATGTCTGAGAACCGAGGTTGGCAAACTACACTTATCTGAAGTTGAGAAGGTCCTTTTCAATTTCCACGTTGAACCACCGCGATCTAGTTGTATATCAGTTAAAAACTGGCTACGAAGAAGTCGTTCCTGTATGCTAACTGACTCGGGTAACTTACTAAGCGCTATCTATGGAAATTGAGAGCTTAAACAAACAGTTTCCGTAATGTTGTATCATTGTCGCGCTTCAAGATCCCTTAGCTAGTGAAAAAGCATACCAAGGACCGCTTCTAGTATACGACTAATTCCTTGGGTTAAAGAAAGATCAAACTAAGTAAAATTTTGCTGAATACTTAAAAAAAGAGAAAATATACTTCCTAAACTTTTGATGTGGCTGTACTGACATGAAAGAGTTCGAAAAATAATGATTTGTTGATACAATAAGAAAAAAGGAGACAGATATTGGATACACGAAGTGAAACAAAAAACCATATTTACATTTTGTGCGTTGAGTGAATCTTTCCTGTCTTTCTTGCCAGGTTTTTTCTAAAGTTTCCGCATAGACCGTATTATAACCCTAGAAAACCCAAATGCTGCTGCGAGTACCCAACAAAACGTAATGATTGAACTGAATACTTACACCCTCGAAGAGCTTCTTCTTGTCATCATATGAACGTGTATCCACACGTCGCTCATATTTGGAGGCGACTTGAATCTTGGGCTGTAAAATCACGATCAACGATTAGCGAGTGAACGTAGATGAGAACAACAGAGACTTACCGGGTATTTGCCAGTCAAAGCTTCGGGGTCGAGACCCTTCTTCAAGGCTTTGTGCCTGAGCTGTTGCTTCTGTCTTTCCTTCAACTCTTTCAACTGAAATGGTGAGAATAGCATAAGCAATGGTTTTGTTTTCTCGACGAGGTACTCACATCGTAGTCCTGACGTTTCTGCCTTTCTTCCAAGTCATACTTCTCAGTTTCCAATTTGACAATCAGCTCCCACAATTCCTGGGCCTTCTCACGCAGCTTGGACTCGCCGAAGCCCTCGATGGCGAGTGGCTTAATGCGGAACGACAGCGAGATCTTCTTCTCCTCCTCCAATTGTTCCTTAGTCTTGTTACGTTCCATGGCGGCGGACGAGAGTCCCAACTATATGTGCGTGTAATTTTCGGGTGTTTTGTTGTTGTTCATGGTGAGAGAACACAGTTCAGTGTGTTTTACGGGTTACGTGCGAGTGTGTGTGTTTGTGGGAGTATGTGGAGGTACAGTTATAACAAATAGTGAGAGAGACACAAAACAGTGAAAGTAAAAAAAAGAGAGACATAGACACACAAGAAGAGATGTGATGAAACATTGAAAGAGAGAGTTGAGTTGAGTTGAGTTGAATTGCGTGTGTAAGAGAGAGAAAGAAACAGAATATTTGTTGTTGTTTTCGTTTCAATTTCACAGTTAGAAAGTGTTGTTGTACGGTAAGCGAAATGATAGATGAAACACAAACAAAAAAATCGAAATTTAAATACACAAAACAAAATGAAAAAAATATGTTTCGGGGAGGCGTATCAGTAGGCGGCATTTATGGAATCTCATATAATTACCACGCCTGTTTCCTTCTTGGCAATAGTGAAATTGGGTCCCTTCTTGTCCTTGTCCTTCATGGCCTGCAACATGGCCTGACGCTTCTTTTCGGCCTCCTCGAGTCGCATGCGCTTCTCCTCAATTTCGCGCTGCTTCTTCTCCTCAGCCTCGCGCACGCGACGCTCCTCCTCCTCCTTCTTACGCTGGGCCATCTTCTGCTCCTCCTCGGCACGGGTGACCTTGCGCTTGGCCTGCTTCTCCTTTAGTTTCTTCAACTCATCCTCCTCCTTGGATCTCTGTTTGCGCCATTCGCTGATGTATTCTTTCAGCTGTTCATCGAGATCGGAACGCTTCTGATCCTGACGCTTGATGAACTCTGGATCGCCCTCACCTCTGCACAAGAGGGAGAGGAGGAAGAGTAAAAGGAAAAACGATTAGTTCGAATAGCACAGATAAATAATTTTGCTTATATAGCATATTATTTTATATTTTGTATTTATTGTAGAAGTACTACGACGAGGCATGATCTTTGTTTTATTGGCCAACTTCTGGAATCATTAAGTTCGATCTTTTTAAAGTTAAAAACGAAATTTCTGCTAGACTTCAAAGGATTGCTTGGAAAAAAGGTGCGATTCATTTAGATTTGATTGGTTGGAACTAGACTGAAGTTATCATTAGGAAGAAGGAGACTATATCTTTTTTTTGTGCAGATGTTCCCATAGACAAATAAGAGGGTTAAGAAGTAAATTAATGTAGAGAATATTATTTTTAAAGTTTCTGTACTACTCAAGGAATAGACTAAGTCTACAAAGATAACTGTTTGTTTCTAGGGCCAGCCACCACACTGAGATCAAAAAATACAACTTAGTGGCTTAGTTGTGGCAGCAAATATTTCGATTACAGTAGTTTGCAAAAGGTGTTATAAATGCCCGTAAATCGCTTGCTGCTAAAACCGTTGGCATATTTATTTTTTGTGCGCTCAAAAATATCGATTCTATTTATATACTTTTGAGATCCTTTTTATCGACTATTGAAAACGTAGATTTATTCTCTTTTATGTGAAACATTGTAGCAATTGCACTGTGCTCTGTTCGAAAAATCTGGTTATTGTAAACTTCGAGTGTCCCACTTGTGTTTCTTAGTTATCTGTAATAGTGTAATCTGCACATTCAACTTGTTCATCCGAATCCACGATCATCTAAAGCAGCGATGTACAATAAACAAGAATCGCAACACTGTGAGGAAATAATTTGAAGGCAAATAACTGATTGATTGTTTTTAGTCTAAAGTATCAAACTTGATAGTTCAGCTCAGAGATTTGGCGTTTTAAAAATCTTATCCTCGTTAGTAACATTATATATAGTCATATAATTTCTACAGACTAAAATTAATTACACAGACCTAAATTTTACACATTAGTAACCATCAGTAGCTGTTGTACTTTTTTTTTAAGCATTAGACTCTACTCTACTAGAATTTTTAGACTACTCTCTAGTTAAAAAAAATGGGGTTTAAGGGGAAACACATAAAAAGTTGAGCTTTGAATGGTGAGTTGTGGTGAGTTGTGGTGCAGACTACTGCGGAGGGTTTACTATCAGATACATGGGGGACAGCTTAGATCATAACACTAATGGTTTAGTCTGGGTTATTGGTTGTTTTTGTTCTATTATTTTTTGTTGTTTTTGTACATAGACTTACTCGGCTGGTGTCTGAGGTGGTTTTCTATACGTGAGGCATTGAGGTGGCAACAAACATGGAGGTGGTGATATAGATTTATATATATATAACATATAGATTTGTGTTTCAAAATTTTTTTGTATTTTGTTTTTTTTTTGTTTATGTTGAACAAGAAAAAGAAAAACATTTTGTTTAAAACAAAAAAAAAACATATTTGCAAAGTTTGTTGGAAATGAAAGAGAGAGAGAGAGAGAGAGAGAAAACGGTAAATTAAATGGGTAAGTAGTAGTACGTATTTGTTTTTTTTTGTTTTTGTATTTTTTTTATTGTTTGGTGTTGTTTTCGGTGGTTGTTGTCGTTGTGCTTGTTTGTTGTTGTAGTTTGTTTTGTTGTAGAACTAAAAACTAATCAAAAATTCCAAGCAAAAGGCTGTGTTTTTGTACAGAACATCGTTCAAGGGAATAATGGCAAATGTCGAGCAAAAAATAGAAAATTTTGGCATTTTCATACAAATTCGAATTACTTTTGCAATTTTTTTTTTCTTTGATTTTTTTTTAACGCAATTCACTTACTTCCTGTAAATAAGAAATGTGAGGGGAGAAAAAGAGAGAAAAATATTTCATGATTTAACAAAAAAAAATCCATTTAAGTCTTAATTTGTGAACAACAAAGCCAGGCCAGCAGTAGGCGAAAATTACGAAATATTTAAGGTATACTCAAAAGTGTTTTATTTTTTTTTTTTTTTTGATGGGAAAATATAAAAGACAAATACTTGAATTTTGTGGTGATAGGGGGTTCGTGGAGGAAAGGAGTATAGCTTTTATGTACAATATTTTTTTTGCCAATTAATTTTGCTTTTTATTATGGAATTTTTTTGGGACGATGGGGAAACATCGAGTGTGTGTGTGAACTTAGTTTTGAGGGAGGGGAGGGTTAGTAAAATTTGTACAGTTGAAAAGTAATTTTTTCCATACCTTTGCAGAGTGTTTGGTCATTAGAATGTTTTTATTTAATCAGAGAACAACAGGTGCAACTGTTTTTAAAAAATCTTAAAACTGGCTTTTAAGAAGTTCCAAGCTTCAACCAATACGTTCACACTTCAAACCTCTAGCTCTGAATTCTGTGAGTTCATACGGATAGACAGATGGACGGACATGTCTATATCGACTCGGATATATATTTACTTTATAGTTGTAGTGTTACGAGCAAAGTTATACTTGCTAAATTCATATTTTTATTTTTAATAAAAACTTTGACAAGCTTTTTCCAAGTGTATCGGGCCAAACTTATTTAACACAGCTTAAAATCAGTTTTAAGAAACGGATTAACTCTTAAAATATGCATAGAGTAATTCGTGTGTATTCTAAGGAATGAGTGGGGGGTAACCCATCCTTTAAAAATAGGGGCATCTTTAAATTTGTATGGTAATCTGCAAGGGTTTGGTAACTTTGGCCAGCCAAAGCTAGATTAACTTTTCAAAAAAAAAAAAAAAATGCATTCCTATATATGTACGTGTGCAGTATTTATACATACAGACATATAGAGACACACACAACAACACATTGAAAACAAAAACCAAATGTAAAATAACAAATCGAACTAAACAAAATCATAATTATAAACGTTTAACAAACTATTTACAGACAAAGCCACAGACAAAATGGGAATATGTGTACGATGTTGATATTTTTGGAGTGGGGGGCATTTGC
The DNA here is from genome assembly GCA_018904235.1 of Lordiphosa stackelbergi. Classification (NCBI taxonomy): domain Eukaryota; kingdom Metazoa; phylum Arthropoda; class Insecta; order Diptera; family Drosophilidae; genus Lordiphosa; species Lordiphosa stackelbergi. Next base: position 97,067 of record JAEIFU010000077.1, read on the forward strand.
ACATTGATAACACATATATATAGAAAGAAAATTTTGTGAAAAATCAAAAGAAATCAAAGAAAAACAAAACAAATAATAACGAACAAAAAATATCGAGTAAAAAACACACCAATCGAGTTGTGGATTTAACAGTTTCGACCACAAAAAATAGTGTGTACTTACGTCTCCTCTCTGGTCTCCTCGACAACCTCCTCCTCCTCGGAGCTGCTGACGTGTTCGTAAGTAAAAGATTTTGGTTTTGTTTGTTTGATATGTTTGGTGGTTGGTGGTGGTTGGTGGTGGTGCATAAAGTGGTGCATCAGGTGGTAACATAGTTTGATAACGAGACGATAACATTAGCAAAACGATTCACATAAAAATATGAGATTCGGGTTCAGTGGATGGGGGCGTTGGTTCGGGGTCCATGAATGAAAATAGAGAATGTATAAATGGGAATACAGGTCAAAAAGGGTACTCAGAATTAATAAAATTAGTCAAAAATAAAAAAAAAGACCTTGATTAGGAAAAAATACCTAAACAATATTTGACTCTACTTGTTTGCTGCTCCCTGAACAGGATTCGTACATAATGTATGGCTACTTACGTGTACTCTTCATCGTCGGACATGGTTACGGTTTAGGGTTGAAAAAACCTGTAAGAAATAGAAGAGATTAATAAAATGATTTATTTTTAACTTTGAGTTTAAGCCCAGCAGCAACGGCATCAGCATTAGTAACAGCAACAGTAGTAAGTACGAAGGAGGCTTAATCGAGACATGAAGACTACTGCTTCTAGCCAGAATCTTCTACATACAGTAGTAAATAACTAAATGCACCTTCAATTAGTTCGGAATGGGGGGTTCTGAGCCGCTGGGGGTTGTGAGCCACTCGAATATTGGCCACAAAAAAAATATATTTTTAACTTTTAACTTTTTTTATTTTAAACTTTTTGTTTATGTCACGTGTCTCCCTTCTTATTACCTAACTTTTGGCAAGCAACCTATCAGTCTACACCTTCTTTAAGTTCGTGAACCTGAGCTCGACTTTTTTTTCAAAAAAGAAATTTTTTTTCATTTTTGACTTGTGAATATTATACAAAATTTTTTTCGTAGTGACAAAAGCAGGTATGAGGGAACTATCTTTGGCCTATTGCCTTTTTGATAGAAATATGATTTTTTTTGTAACAATTTTATTATGTTATGTGTGTTATGTGACGTCAACAAAAAAAAAGTGAGATATGGGGGGTTGTGAGCCACTTTGAAAAAATGTCGGTTTTGACTTTCAAAGAGAATATTGCAATGACGCGCAATAAAACAGAGGAAAAACTCTCCAAAGAAGTAAAAAAAACATTAAAAAAGGCAAACAAAAGAAAAGCCACAAGCAAAAAGTGCTCGTATATAAAAGAAAACAAGCCTGATGCCGTCAATCAATTTTCACTCTTCATTGATATTTCTTAATTCAGAATATGAGAAAAATTGTTAATTTTTTCATTTAATAAAGAATAATGGCTTAAAAACACGAATTTTCAACGTTTAGATGGGTGGCTCACAACCCTCCACTAATTTTCGAAATGTCAAAAAATCACTTTTTTTTCAATATGAAATTAAAAAAACCCAACATTTTATTTTTTAAAACTAGTGATGAGGAATGTTTTGTGCATCTTTTACCTAAAATACAAAACTTACAGAAAGAAAAAATATTGATTTTTGGCGAAGTTATGTTCGAAAAACAAAACTATGATCACAACCCCCCACTCTCCCCTACTATCTAAATTCATATAATTAAGGGGATCTGCTTTCTTAATTTGGGCCTCGATTTTTTTAATCTTAGACAATCGTATTTAGGCATGCCGCTTATGCCGAGCTTCACCACAACTAATAATATTGAATAATCACTCATTTAAAGAACTTAAAAAAATGTTTGGCTTGTACAGCCCTAACGGGCGAGACCGACAGGCCAAAAGCCAGACGGTGTTCGACAAGTCTGCACAGCTGGTGCTTATAGCTGGTAAAACTGACGGTTGTGTAAAAGTTCTTAAGAAAAACTATTTTATTGGATGTTCCGGGGCGGCTCCAAACCAAGGAGCAGTGAAATATTGAGGAAATAATCTAAGAGGCTTTATAAGTAAAAAAATGTTGCAAAACGCAATCTATTCAGAACAGAACTTATAGAGTTTCAACAAATTGTAAAAAAAATCGGATTTCAATTCGTTTCTTATTTATTTTCGTGCTTGTTTGTGTCGAAAGTTAAATGTCCCGCATAGTTTGTGATATTTTCAACTTTCGAACAGAAAAAGAAAATTGCAAAAAAGAAAGAAAGATTAACTCAGATAGTTGTTTAATTAACTGCGGTTTGAAAAGCTGTAGTTAATCAAACAATTCGTCTGCCTAACTTAATTACTAAATAGCTACAGTTACATTTTTCCTCACACATATTAAGTATGACTCTCAGCGGCTCGTGGTAGAGTTTGTTTTATATTTTTATACCAGCCCATTCACTAGAGAAATTGTACTTATGAATTTCATCGCATAAAAAAGGACATTAAGAAAAAAGCAGAAAACGTGACCCAAAAGAAGACCACATAAATGTTTAAAATATTTATATTTGATTAGAGAATCTGCTTAATGCTTCCATTCTAAAATAGCGTAATAATTTCCATTTCATGCTTATATTTAACCCTATTCCACTCCCCATTTTGTGTGGTAGATAAAACTTCATGACACAATCACAAAATTTCTATAATTGGTCAGCTCACCTACTACTTATATTTACATACATTCATATGTACCGACATGTGAATGTATATCTCGGAGTGCTCTGATGATGTTATAAGAGTCTTCTTTATATAGCAAAAGCCATGTTGTCTCACATCATAATTCTTACGAAATTATTTAATTTCTGATCATCTGTGTGGGACAGAGAGCCACATATTGTTTCAGACTACATATGTATGCATGTGTGTGTGTGCGTGTCCCTCTCTATCTTCTGCGTTCTTGGTATGGTCCAAGTTAAAAATAGACTCGCAAAGGGTATTGGATTACTTGAAAAGCTTTGAAGCTTTATACAATTATAGCTTTTTTTGACTTTTTCAAATAACAAAATCAAATAATGTTTTTCTTTTTACCTTGGCACTAAATCAACTCAAATCAACATATATATATATATATATGTGTCTAAAATTTCACATTCTATACGAGTTGAAGAGTATGATCAGTTGATAATCAGTATTTATTCAAAGTACAACACAAATAAAATATGTAGGGATAAGTTTGCCATGGAATAGGTTTGATATGAAAATGTTATAGATCACAGAATAATTTGTCTTTGCCCATAGAGTATGATTATCAAAATGTATAATCTTCTGCATTTTTGAAATAAATATGATTTTTGTATGTATTCCAGCTTTTTTAATATATATATTCTTTGTATATATAAAGCTGGAATCGTTATAACTTTTTATGTATCTTTCATGTTTACATTAAATAATCGTGAAAATATCAAATTATTAGTGACGTTGGGTTTAAGCAAAATCCAAAATCGTTTTTCAATGCTCAGTCAAATAATTTTGAATACTCTTTAATACCCTACAAAAGTCAATTCGTTCATGTACACATACATTTTAAGCTCACTATCACCAGAAAACTAGTTTTAAAAGTGTATCCAAGGCTATTAGCATACCATGTTCGGAGCGTAGAAACCCTGACACTCAGACTTTTGTCAGCTCAGTGTGATAAGAATATCTCATATTGGAGTTAACTTTTATGAGATTTTCGAGTGTGCCTTATAGAAAGGAATAAATAGTAGCTTTACTAGCGTAGTAAAGATGGATCATTTACATGGGTCTTTAAGTTTTATGGTAAACTCTTTCGTGACCAGCTATATGCAACTACATGGATGCCATTTTATACTTCTTTGGCTTTACTCGGCCCATTATAATAATGTTTAGATTTTAGAAAAAATCAACATCTTTTGGCAAATACTAGCATTGCAACTTATGCAAAAAACGCAAGACAACATAGCGTAAGAGCTGTTAATGATCTACTTGATTTTATTCCTTGATATATCATTTTTAGCTGAATCATTAGTAATTGGGTCAATCATACGATATAGTATAACACAGAGAACTGTAGAAACTAATAAGCGCAAAATATGTTATACATATATGTAGTTTTTGTTACTTTTGTAACATAAAATAAACATGATGTACTGAAAGAATGTACCCATGGCGTATAAAATACGAGTAGGAAATAGTATACGAATGCAGATTTCAAATTATCTCTCCTACGATTCTTGATTTTCTCCCTAGGTTTTGGACTTCATAAATTAACCGGCTAAAGGAAGCTGTGCTTCACTAAAACTTAAACTGTTAATGCCCCAATCGTGGCTTATGTGATGGGTAACGGAAGATGACTATGCGTACCCCATTTTAGGCAAGTTAACTTTGGGGAGGGTCATTGAAAGCAAGGTCGATCCTCCAGCCGATGCTGTCTTAGTTTTGTTGTACCCCTAACAAAAAATGTATTTTTGTTGCTATATCAACTGTTTTCTCCACACGCATTTTTCTATCTAAAAAATTATACATACTTATGAACACCTTTTCATAAGTTGGTCGACCGTTTCTTCTCATACTATTTATCTCATATGGTTACTTTGTTTACAAGAAAGGTGAACATATTAAGAACCAATTTAAAAGGGAATATCTACCATCTAAGTGACTATATTCCTATTAAAAGTATGAAGCCTCAAGATCTTTTAAGTTCAGCAGCATTTTCAAATAAAATATGCTCAATTTTTTAACACAAAATCGAAAATGAATAAACTCTAGCTTCTTTGGTAAGCTAGGGTTGTTTGTTTCACGCACAAAGTTCATTTTCATAAATTATTTATTATAACTTCATTCAATAGCTTTTCAACTAGAAAAATCTTTTCAAATACTTGTCATTTTCTCAATTTTTCTTCGAATTCATCAACTTTCTAGTTCTATTTATATCTAAAAGTCTTCTAACTACATTTTTGAAGCAGATTCTTACACAATTCGTGGAATTTATAATCTAATAAAAGAATTGCTCCATGTCCAGCATTCCCAGATATGTACAATCTGTTACTATATATGAAAGTAAGTGGGTGTATTGTAGCTAAATACCTAAAATCGAACTCTTAAGCGCCTGCGCCTAAAGTGTCTCTCTCTCTCTCTCTTTGTGTGTGTGTATTGGAAATTTCGCCAAGGTAAACACACTAATACATAGAAAACTTATTTTTATATCAAAAATTGTTCAGATCATATAACACTCTCAGCCTCTGCCTTAGTCTCAGGCGCTCTCATTTATTTTTTAATATATTCCTTGTGCTTGTTGTTGCTGTTGCTTTTGTTGTTATTGTTGCTGTTGCTGCTGTTGTTGCTGCTGCTGGTGGTTGCTGCTGCTGCTAGTTGGTTGTTGTTGTCGTTGTATTTGGAATTCGGCCCGGGGGGGCATATTTATTTTTAGCCTTTTCAGGGAAAATTAAAAAAAAATAAAACCAAAACCAAAAATGTTTGTTTTTTGATTTGAAGTTTCGACACAATTTTCACTTTAAAAAAAATATGTTAAAAAAAATTAAAAAAATATAGGAGTATTGTCACAGGATTATATAAGCCAAAAAGTTTGCCAGTTTATCTTTTCTCTTTGCGTTTGAAAGTCCCAAAAGTTTTGAAAGGATTGTATCGAAGTTTTCTCTTTTTTCATGTTTGTTCTTCATTTTATCAATAAATTAAACCACACACAAAACTTTATGTTCAGAATACCAAAAAAAAAAAAAACTTACTTAGGGACAAAGAAACAAATTGAAATCTCAACTAAAGTCCGAGCAGCTGACGTTGTAGGAGCGAATGCTGCGGTTCGACTAAACAGACTGACGATCCAAAGCGTTGCTACACGTTATGTTAAAGAATTTTTGTTCTTGCGGAAAAGCCTGAATAGCCATTTCCCACACACATACCTAGACAATCGATCTCTCTATGTATGCGATAATATACCCGAAAACGAATGGGCGTGAAAAGGCCAGATAGATGTGGATGTTAAATGTGAGATGTGCCAACAAGTGGCTAAGGAAGGGAATGCGGGTGATGGGGCTTTTGTCGTGGGTGGCAACGATTTTCAGGTGGGTTGCAGCCGTGCTGAAATATAAACTTGTTGTTGAATAAAATTCACACACACACACATACGCAGACAGCTGCCTAAAAAGTTTTCCAAAAATTTGTAAATTTTCCAATTGGCTGGCCAGTAGCAACTCTATATACTACGCATATATCTAGGCTCGATCTAGTACATAGTCGTCTGTGTGCGTTGGTATATTTGCTCAGTAGACTTTTGTTTTTGGAATCAAATATCGTTGAACATAAATTTCGAGTGCATATATATAAATGTATAACTAGGCAAAATACTTGCGCAAAAATATGTAACACATCTTTAAAATTGTATGCAGAGCTTTTGCCTTTTGTCTAACTATAAGCGCAGTGCACACCCTTAACGCCCACCTTAACAAATAGAATAAATGTGCATAGGTGTATGAATATACATATATTGATTGAATCCATGTGCACATGTACATATATGTGCGGCTATATATGTATATATGTATGCTGACGTAGTCCGGCCTTAGGATCAACGCACATTGCCTTCGAAATCTATTCGTCATTGTTCTGTTTCGTTTTGTCTTTTTTTTTCTTACTTTTACTTTTGCCTCTCCGCCCCTACAGTTTCAAATCAATGGCACTGGGAAAATATTGAGAACTACTAAATAACTGACCTAAACTTCTACCGAAACATTGATTATTTCAAAATTTCACAGAAAGAAACTTGTTGTCTGCATTATTAACTGACTTTGCTTTTTACTCTAAGCTTAAAGGTTTAACGGATTAAAAGTGCTCTTTAATTTTAAGAAACCATGAAAAGCCATTTTTGCCATTTATTTGCACTTGACAGAGTATAATTTTTAAAATATTCCATTCCTGCGATATCATGTTAATAATTAGAAATGACGAGTTTCTGACGCGTGGTTTCGGACGATGCCGAACTTATGAACTTTTTGAGATGTCAAATGTTCCAACAAATTTATAAACACGGGCTTTATTATACCCTGTACCCATTGAAAATGGGTAACAGAGGATCATGAAGTTGTGCAAATGTATGTAACAGGGAGAAGGAAACATTTCCGACCCTATAATATAGTATAGTATATATATTCTTGATCAGCATCAACAGCCGAGTCGATTTAGCCATGTCCGTGTGTCTGTGTGAACGCATCGATCTCAGAGACTTTAAGAGATAGAGACGCACATTTTTCCATGTACATAGGTGTATACCGTACCTGATCAAGTTTGTTTCAGCTGGGAATCACTGTGCCTACTGCAGGCAGCTTGGGCGTATGTGCGTTTGTATGAGTGCCTTAATTGAACAGGGTATTTCGGAGTCGGGCCACTCGACTGCAATGCTTTTACGTGTTAAATGCTTTTTGGATATACTTAGATTAGGTAGGAATTAAGAATTTTCCATACTTAAAACATTCCAACAAATTATAGAAAACGCGTTCTTAATTCTGCGTGCACTAAGGGCGAAGTTCACTTGCAATTGCAAGTGGATCTATTCTAAGTAAACAACGATTGTTCCCGAAACGATGCAAATTAAGTTTATCAGAATTGAAAAATCAATTATATTGTTCTTAACGTATGACCAAAACCGTTTGTGCTTAATTCAAGTGCATGTGTGTGCTTAATATCATTTTTAGTCAGAGTTTAAGCTGGGATGTATAAACTACTGGATGAGTTTGGTTATTCCACAAATGATGAAAAAATGTTGACAATATCTTATGCATAAAACATATGTATTAGTTGAATCGCTCAATATTTATTGTACAAATCAGCAACCTCCACAATATAACTAAAGATCAAGAACAAAATGCATTTAAATGTTTGTTTGCTTCTTTAAATGTTCCTTTTATTTAACCGCCAAGAGACAAACTAAACGTTATATTTTACACAAATCTATTGGGAAGTGCAATGTAAATTCTAATTGGTATGATTTTTTTTTGCAATATTCGGTTTTTTCATTCATAGCTAGATCTGTCTAACGCATTCCCTTTAGTTATAAACGGTTTTATTTTTTGTTTTGATTTTCTTTTTTTCATGGCACTGGGTAAAAGTATCTTTTGCTTTCTCAGTTGCTTAAATTTAGACACACATTTTCCTTACACTCGCAAACATACACACTTGCACACATATGTATGTATGTATTGCAATGAGCTCTATACAAACAGATATATGCATGTATGTATGAACTTAAATATAGGCTCGATAGATATGGAACGCCTGATTTCGATAGTACAACAAATTGCCAGACGACACACCTGCTGCAGTTTGAAGAGTTAACAATTTCCCTGCAATTGTGAGTTCTGGCTTTATGGACCTATTAAACTTATACCAATTGGAGGCAAAGGTATTTTCTTTTTTTCATCATTTTTAAATCAGGGAACATCCAAATAGCACTATTTCGGCCATCTATTTTGGGTTCTTTTGTGTGGGCGATGCATTATAATTATTGCTGCCCGACACTCGGCTTTAGTCTTCGGGTTTTTTTTTCGTCTGCGTCGTCTGCAAAGTTTCGGCCTTTGTACATACTCGCACATACGTACAAGCTGCGATGTCTATCTGGGGCGCTGTTTACGAGCAATGTGGTAGTAATATATACAATATTTTGTATGTGCCATGTTTCAAGCATATTTAAAAGCATCATTCAAATTTCTAACATTATAACTAAGACCCAAGGAAGCAAGAATTGCCACAAGGAAACCCTCATGAAATGATTCAAAATATCTAAAAAAAAAAATATTTTAAATTAGATTTTGTATTTTTCTGAGCTACATTCCAGAGTCTTGACAGGTTACGCACTTAAATAAACCTTGTGACCCATATATATGTACATATATATTTGGCTAAAGTTTGTTTGTATGTATGTAACAGCCAATAGGAAGCATGTCAGACCCTAAAAAGCATATAATTTTTTGATTCGATAGTCGTTTGGAATGTCGAAATATCAATATCAAATACATATTGAATGCATGTTTCGGCCACAAAAAGGAAGATTTTCTGAAGCCATTCTCTTGGATATTACTAGTGTTACTGAAATTACTTATATCCAAAAAAAATGCCCTTACGAAACTTTCCTTTTTGTCCAAAAACCAAAGAAAAGTATTCCTAAAAATATCGTCAAAAGCTATTCGATATTTCGACAACCCTAATAGCCATCCGTCCGTCTGTCTATCCATCTCTCCGTCGACATCGATATAAAGTACTTCCGAACAATATAACTCCATTTTTGATTTGACTGCATTGGTATTACAGCAGATATATTATTTGACCACACAAAATGAATTACAATAATACTTTTTATTACTTTTAGATACCAATTTTAATCCAAAACTGGTTGGAAATGTGAGCACGGCAGTTTATTTTTGGTGTAGTTTTTATGCAATCGTTTGAAATAAGAATTATTTTAATTACATGTTTAAATCAGATTGGTAGTTTGAGTACAACAGCCAAAAAAAATTTGAAAAAATTGAAAATTGTATGGGCTACAAGGGAGCTATATGAAATATTGGTCCAAATCGAACCCGATTTTGTAAGTCATATAAGGAGCTTAAAATACGAGTACAAACCCAATTTCAGTTCAGTAGCAAAAAAAAAACCAATGTGCCTTGCTTAACTCCATTCCTGAATTGAGATATGGCTTAAAATGTAAGTGTAAGTGTTCATTCCAAACTACATTCCATTCTACACTACAAAAATTTATAGTAGAAATGGGTCTTTTTATACTCTGTACCGAAGGTACATAGAGTATAATAAGTTTGTGCAAAAGTATGTAACAGGGAGAAGGAATCGTTTCTGACTCTATAAAGTATATATATTCTTGATCAGCATCAACAGCCTATATAGCCATGTCCGTCTGTCCGTCCGTCCGTATGAACAAACAGATCTCAGAGATGGTAAGAGATAGAGGTTTGGCATGTATGGGACAAATGCTTCTTATACTTGCAGGCAGATTAAATTTATTTTCGATTTTTGCCACGCCCCCTCCCGCCCCCGCCATATGGAAAAAACGTCATATCTCCCAAAGTTTTGCATTATGTATCAATTTGCCGAAGAAATGATAAAGATCGGATGAGCGGTTCTCAAGTTATGAGAAAAAAATGTAAAAAATCCCCCTCCCCCGCACCCTCAACCAACACCGCATTGCATTCAGCAAAGAGAGAGAGAGAGAGAGAGAGACAAATGAGCACAGCGGCTGCGGTGCATTCAGCTTCTACACCGGGTACAGAGTATGTTTCAGTCGGGCTTGACCGACTTTCTCACTTGTTTTATGTAAACTTGTGTAATAAGCCTATTACCGACAACAATTTTAGCTATTATTCTACTTAAATTATGTTAATTCATAACGAATAACGGAACGGTAGCCATTAATCTATTAGTTACACAACCGATATTCCATAACCCAGATTATACAGTAACTCAAATAATTGGCAAAACTCATTTCGGGATCAACAGGAACTTAAAGGAATTATTTAACAAATCCAACACCAATTGTTAAGCTGTTCGAATTCGTGAACCGTCTTTAAGTCTTATTAACAAAAAGTCAGCTTTGGCCCTTAGTTGTAATTTGAAATTTTCTCGTCCTCCACTGAAGTCGGCATATTGTAAACAAGAAAATGTTTATAGCCAAACGATCAATCTGAAAATACATTTTGTAATATTATATGCCAGACGGGGTGAAAATACATATGTGGCCGAAATGAGTAAACTGTTCACTGGTTCACACCGCTGCTGCTGAATATGATTTTTTTTATAATTTTCTGTTTATATTTTTATACGCTTGCAAAGAGTATTATAATTTTAATTTACAGTGTACACGGGTATAGAAGGAATTTAATTAAAACAAAAACGAATAATGGTTCGGTTTGGTTAACAGTTCTGGCCGATACTTTAACTGAAATTGGTAGTGCGAAATATGTTTGGCGGAGATTGAGTCTGGTGAAATTGGAGAGGTATTTTAAAAATTGTGACAAGTGTTCATACAAACTGTTTCAATCCGGTCTCGAATCTACGTCTATCTGTCTCATCCTGATCCTAAACATTCAATCTTGATTCCCTTCTTGTCCCGATACTTTCTTTTAAGCTCTAAATTCAATTCCGTCCACAGCTTTGTATGAACAAACAGGTTTCGAAAATGGTAAGAGCTAGAGGTTTGACATGTATGGAATATCAGCTCGTTATAATTACAGCAAGGGCGTAGCCAGCTTTCCGAAACTGGGGCGGCCCGACTTTTCTTAAGTACTTCTTAGATCAAGATGCATTTGATATGAAATGAGAAACAAACTTCCAAATAATGGAGGAAAACTTAAGTTATAAATGAAAAAGTGTATTTTTCGGAGTAAAATCTATGATTAAGGGGGGGGCAGCTGCCCCCCCTGGCTACGCCCTTGAATTACAGGCAGATATATATATATATTTATCATTTTTGCCCCGCACCCTGCCTGCCCCGTAATTTGGAAATAGATAGATAAATAGATAGTTTGTACCTTTGCACAATGGTCCCAAAGTCGATTTTTTTTGGCATAAAGTCTAATTATAAAGATTTCTGCACGAAATTTGGTTTATACTCATATTTCGGGCTCCCAAGGCGATTTACAAAGATTCGTTCAATTTAGACCATTATTTTATATAGCCATAAAAACGATCTGGCCGATTTTTACTAACTTTGTTGTTTTTCAAACTATTGAACTGAAATTCAGGTTATGCACGTATTTTGAGCTCCTAAGGTGTCCTAACAAATTTTGTTCAAATAAGACTATTATTATATATAGCTGCCATATAACCGATCAGGCCGACTAGCATGAATTTAGCTGATTTTGATGATGTTATAAATGCAATATTTAAAGAGCTAATCTATTAACAAAACTTTAATTAGGTATATATTTTTAATCATTAAATTCAGAATATAAATGTAAACAGTATTTATTCTCATTATCGGATCCATCCGAATCGGTATCGTCAGTATTATCTTCATCACAAAGAGGTTCCATACCACAACTTAATGTAAAAAAGGAAAAGTCCAAAAGCGGAATGACATCTGTCGAAAGAGGTATATTTTTATTTTGTGCCTTTCTTTAATTTAAACATTAACTAGAGATCAGTGAATCGCTGGAGTACATAGCTCTATGAAAAACGACGTGCATATTATTCTGACGACTGCTTTTTCGTGTATGCATTCTTCAATCAATTTTGTATGCTCAAACTCGAAGTGGTCTGAAAAAAACGGAATTTCACTGGTTCGGGAAAAAAAAACCAATTAGACTATCGTATAGAGGACACTTTAATGAACAATATTGCATTAACAGTTACGACAATCCACGACAATCCCCCAAACTTTTACTCCACGAAACAGAATTATTCGCCTAAAACAACACACAACAAAAACACATAAAACAGAGGACAAAGCACATATACAGAACAAACGAAATTGTATTAAACATACATTGGACATTATTTTCCATAGTTTACTTCAGTGTCCGGCAAAACACACATGCTTATTTTGCCTTTGCATGTGTGCGTTCAGACACGCGAGAGCGCTCTCAGTTAGCACATGTTTGTTATTGCAAAAGAGAGCAGTGTACGCTCTTATAGTGTCTGTGTATCGACGCCGCTGCTACAGAGGATGGACGTCGCTACTTGTATACACAGAAAATTGAACGGTGCCGGACACTGGTTTACTTCAATTGTTTTAATTAATTCTCGTTTATTCTAAAGGCAATAAACTTAGACAAAATTTTGCCACAAAAAAGCCACGTGCGGAGTTAAATGAATGGCTGACTTTTAGGGCTTCGCAAAACTTTAAGGGCTGCATTTCATAATAAAATTTTTCGATTCTATGTATGACCACTGGGATATACTCTTTTAAAAAATAAATTGATTTTTCCACAAATCGCCACTTTATTAATGGACTTTACTTACTTTTATATACATTTACTTTTTATAAATCGACTTTGGGACCATTGTGCTTTGGATATATTTAGGAATCAGCATTATTTATCGATCCGCCAAAGTATTGTTAAAAGTCGGATAACCAATAATCAAGTTACGAATTACTGCAGTAGCAAAGTGCATACATATGTATGAGCAATGCTCATTGAGCATACACTTTCACAGAGTATATTACAGATGAACGCTTTGCAGAGGAATCGGCGTTTCGGTACCAGTCAAGGGTTAGCTTGCCTTCCGTTTTTCAGTTCGTTTTTCGTTTAATTTAGTTGAATTTTATTTATAATTTGAATATAACACGTATAAAATTCTAAATTTGGCACACAGCTGGTTTTTTGTTTGACAAATGGGAAAGAATCATGTGGTATATATCGAAGCCAAATCAAATATCAGCATACATACATAAATTCAATAATATTTCATTGTTTTGGATTAGAAGATATTGTTTGTATAGGGCTGCACGCCCGGAAGGTTTCATACACACTGTCTGATACATGAGATTAGTTTATTAAATAGCTTGTCAAATTCATAGTAGAATCATGATGAAATGCAAGCCTACTAAATTATCATGTATCATGTAACACACAGTGTGAATGCAGCCTTATGAATCGAACTAGTTTGAATTCCAACTATTTAAAACTGCGAATCTTAACCTTAAAACAAACCAAAGTTGAGAAAATTGTTTTTTTTTAATTCAATAAAGACCGCTAAAATAAGCCGCACAAAATTTGCTGCAAACCCAAAACATTATTTTGGAGCTTCGATGCGTGAATTCGAACTGAAATTTGTCAATGGTTTATGTTCGGATATTTTAGATTTAAGGTTTTTGAAAGAAGGTTTTGGCTGGAACCTTGGCTCGGCCCCAAATTTCCGAAAATTCAATAGAAATGCATTTTATGTGATTATTATTCAAAATAATATTTCGAATTTCTGTACTTTTTACCAGACAAAACAAGACCCAAAACCTTCTACCGAAGACGTCGAACCTGTATGAACACCTAGATCTCAGAGACTAGAAGAGCTAGAGCAATCTATCTGCATATATCTGTTGTCTGCACACAAATAAAGTTATTTTTCACTTATGCGATTTATAATGCCAATGAATTTGACTTATTTTTAAACTATTAATAATTTTGTTCCTTCCTTTAGAAGGCGTTTCGCCTGCGATACTTCTCCATATAGTCGTAAAATATTTTTATACTCTGTACCGAAGGTACATAGAGTATGATAAGTTTGTGCAAAAGTATGTAACATGGATAAGGAATCACTTCCGACCCCATAAAGTATATATATTCTTAATCAGCATCAACAGCCGAGTCGATATAGCCATGTCCATCTGTCCTTCCGACCGTATGAACAAACAGGTCCCAGAGATGGTAAGAGATAGAGGTTTGGCATGTATGGGACAAATGCTTCTTATACTTGCAGGCAGATCAAGTTTCTTTTCAATTTTGACACGCGGGGGCGTGCGCGCGTGCCACGCGGGAGGGGTCCCGCCCCCGGAATTTTGAAACAACTTCATATCTCCCACAGTTTTGTAGATAGATGATTCGTACCTTCTAGAGATAGTTAGTCATTAGCAATATGTATCAATTTGAAGAAGAAACCATAAAGATCGAATGAGCGGTTCTCAAGTTATGAGCAAATAAGTAAATCACCCCCGCCACCCCTCCCACCCTTGCACAACCAACGCTGCACAATCTTAGAGAGAAAGAGAGAGAGAGAGAGAGAGGGAGGGAGAGAGGGAGAGAGAGAGAGAGAGAGAGAGAGAGAAACTTAGAGATGGGCGCATCAGCAGCACTGCATACAGCTCCTACTCTGATACTGAGTATATTATAGTCGGGCTTGACCGACTTTCTCACTTGTTCAATTTAGATCGAGTCCTAAAAATGATATCTAGGATATTCACCACGCCTCGTAAAAACTTAATTGTAAATTTACCCCACATGAGCTATTGAACTCATTTACTGATTTACCCTGGTAATTTTTGTGGTAAACCAGGTGTTTTTGACAGGCTTTGAATTTTGCTGTTACTTGAGAGTCAAAGCTTAAGTTGTAAATCAAAACCAAAATGCGCTTTGTTGAACAATAAGCACTGATATGGCGAAAATGGACATGGCGCTTCATGAAATAGAATGCATAGGTGTACAAATCAAGCTAAATACGAACATGAAGAAATATGAATACATAAAATACATGCAGTCGATGAAGTAATGGACGAGCTAAGGAAGAATTTAACTGTAATTGCATGCTTTCGGCGGGGAACCAAGTTTTCTGTGTCCAAATTAGTCAAGTGGCGAACCAATGTGCTGCTGAAGATCGCTCATTCAAAATGCTCCGTGTCTTTAAGAGTCAGTTCGCTTTGTGCCGACTGTATTTCGACCCCAAATGGAACTTGAGTAATAGGTAGCGATGACAGTTTTTTTATTGGAGTCGTCAGATGAAAATGCATCAATAAGGAACACTATAACTATTTATGTCTTGTTAGAGAGTTTGTGGAGCTATTTCGAGGAAAATGTGTCAGTTTATTTACCGGCATATGACTTAAACTTCGTTTGATGCGACCGCATATTTTGAAGACAGAAATCTTGAAATGGCTCGATACCAAGTGATTATTTTTCGATGCTTTGAATAATTTAACAACAGTTTCTCTTTTACACTTTTACGCAAATAGTATTTATTTTTATTTCTTATACATTTTATTGTTGTGTCTTAAACTTATGGAGTTTACCACTTTCGATTTACCATTTTAAGAGGACTTGTGAATACTCTAATCCAGTGTCCGGCACCGTTCAATTTTCTGTATATACAAGTAGCGACGTCCATCCTCTGTAGCAGCGGCGTCGATACACAGACACTATACGAGCGTACACTGCTCCCTTTTGCAATAACAAACATGTGCTAACTGAGAGCGCTATCGCATGTCTGAACGCACACATGCAAAGGCAAAATAAGCATGTGTGTTTTGCCGGACACTGCTCTAATCTATTTTTCTCAATCAAAGAAAAGATCGATTCTTAAATCGTTGTATCGATATATTTTCCAGCTCTAGTATATTAACCGCTTTCGTGCCTAATATTTTTTTTTGACTTTACCGCTGCTTTAGCGACGAGGTTTGGTCGTTTATCCAAACAGTGACCAGATACAGATATCGATAATCAATTTAAATAATATTTAAATTTATCACATGTGATGCAATGCGACAGATTATATATAAGACAGTCTGGTATAGTATTAAACATGGTTTCAATGGACGTGTTTTACAGCGGTTTATGTATTAATGACAAAATTCAAATAGTTAACTTGGCTTCATGTTCAAAATCAGCTAAGTCTCTCATATTTTGGAGAACTCCTGATACAAATAGATCTTTAGTTGATGAAAATGTATTAAAAATATTATATTTTGCTCTCATAGAAATCGTGCCTAATCAAGCAGTGTAGTGTTTTTTTACGTTTTATCGATTGCTTGCTATCGGCTATCAAATGAGGTCTCACTAATCAGTAAAATAGTCAGGTGTGGTCTCACTAATCTTATGCAGCTGCAGACTTCTTTTTGTTGTTGTTGGCTTTTCGCATTTTGAAACTCTCAAGCGTCGTTCCAAATGGCCAGTAGCGGCGAGCTGGATCAAAAGCCACCCATTCTGCACATACTGGTGGTGGGCTTTCATCATAAGCTGGGCTGTCAGGTGGAGTTTTCGCATCCGCCTCTTATATCCGGCTCCACGGGCCGCCAC
Organism: Lordiphosa stackelbergi; assembly: GCA_018904235.1. Taxonomy (NCBI): domain Eukaryota; kingdom Metazoa; phylum Arthropoda; class Insecta; order Diptera; family Drosophilidae; genus Lordiphosa; species Lordiphosa stackelbergi. The sequence goes on from JAEIFU010000077.1 coordinate 113,845, forward strand.
GAGTGTCCTTCGGGCTGGAAGTATTTGCCTACTTTGGCCCTGCCCGATGGTTCACACAATTTCGTCGAGGATACTGTCTTCTTTAATCTGCCAAGTCTGTTTGAACCGGCGGAAAGCATTTACGGTGTGTCCTGCTATCGTCAGATTCCCGTCGAGAAATTAAAAATCCGCACCGCGGAAATGACACGCAGCACTGTGCAGAAGTCGGTGTGCATACTTTCGCGCCTGCCTATCTATGGTTACATCGAGGTGAAGTTGTCTCTCATAGCCGATGCCTTCTTCGATCAGGGAGATTTCAGTGGCACCGAGCTGCTGGTCAAGGCGTATCACCAGCTGAACGCCTGCCTACTGGACGACGAGACGCGACGTCCGTTAAGGCATTTCCATGTGGGATTGTCGCTAAGGGAAATTGTGCTCCACTGGCGACACAAGACCTTGATTCTGTTCAAGCTACTGCTGCTCCAGCGTCGTGTGGTGTGCTTTGGCTCCCCGGTACGTGGAATGTGTGTGCTCATATTGGGTATGGCCTCGTTGATACCGCGACTGCTCGAGAAGGGCTTTCAAGAGGTGGCCTGCGTGCGCACCTCAAGACCCTTGTCACCCATGCCCGACTTTACGGCCTCACTGCAACAGGAGGCAGAGGCTTTAGCAGAGGCGGTTCAGGAACAGAAACTATCACCAGAGATAGCTTCGTCTAGTGGCTTAGAGGAGGCGGAGGACTATGCCTTGGTCTCCTCGGCCGCTTCGGCGGGTTCACAATGCAGCGGCGATACTTCACCCCAGTCCACGTCCATTTCGCAGACACAGGAACCACAATTCGTACGCAGCAGCTCGTTGACACGAGAAGCCAGCGTAGATACTTTGGCCTGTAAGTGCGCAGTTTTAACAAGGAGTCAGTCCAACTAATATCTTTTTTTCCAGCCAATTTGGCTGCCTTGTGCTCTGTAAATCCGGATGAGTATCGTGCCCCCGTTAGCATCTTTGCCAGTGGAAATCTCTGCCTGCCGTATCTCTCCTTGCCCTATATGGATCTATTAAGTGATCCCATGGTTTTGTCATATGTGATTGGCACCTCGAATGTGCTATTCCAGCAGAAGCGACAATTGGCCGACGTTCTGGTTGATATTGAGGCAGCCAATTTGGATGCACATGATCCGGAACTGCGTCGTCAATTGATTTTAAGTACCGAGGACTTGCGTTTTATGGATTATATTCTGAAGCATGTGCAGACTCCCAAAGAAGATGCCGAGGGCAGTGAGTATTGGATACGAGAGCAATTTCAGGGCTATATCTTGGCACTTCTGAGGACAGCCGTGGCGCCGGGTGAGTGTGTGTGTTTCTAATGTTCATTCTTAATGCTTATATATCTACTCTAGACGCCACAGTAAAGGATAATGATCATTATAATGCGCACTTTATGACTGCCTTCAAGAGAACCCAGTGCTATCAAGAATGGTTTGATGTAAGACCTGAACCAGAATTTTTTGATGCCCTACCCCCAGGTCATCCCTTTGCTGGCACGCTTTCGGTGGCGGACATGAAACTTAAAATAGCCCAGTTAGTCGACCGCAAAGTTGGGGAAATCATTTTACTAAACTTCTTCCGTCTCTTTCAGAACCATGCAAAATAGCGAGAGTGGACGAAAGATTAACCAGGCGGTTAATACCACAAGTCGTGCCGTAGGTGGTGCCATTTCCCAGGCCAAGGGTGCCTTCTCCAGCTGGTGGTCATCAATAACCACAACTCCACCTGCGAGTGCGCCCAATCCGGAAACCCTGCCAACTGATCCCAGCGAGGCCAATGAGGGCAACGCCTTAGAGGGCGCTGTTTCATTCCAAAATCACAAAGATGGCGAAGATTTTGATGTGGCTGGTGTCAGTATACATCTGTCTGGTCAGGCTGCACCCCTGGAGGAGGCACACGAGTCCAGGAACAGTGCCACAGTGGGCCCACAAACGGGCATAGTAGAAATTGGACGCGAGGCCGAGCTACTCGATAAAACACATGCGCAACCGCTGCGTCCAGGCTGTGGTGTTGACGCGGTGCCGACCAGTGCCAGTGTGGAACGCCCGAATGGCGATGTCTTCATTGTGTGAGATGGGTCAATAACGAGTCTTGTATAAAACTTAATTATTTATTACACATCAAACTTTCTCTCAAATGTCTTCATGTTCGAATTTTTCATTCATACAAATTGGCCAAAAACAAAGTAAAATATTATACTGCAGAAGTAAGTTTTCCCACCCCCTCTTAATGTTCGAGTGTGTGCGTGTGTGTGTGAGAGTGTGTCTGTGTGCGTGCTAGATATTTTCCCGTGTAAAACTAATCCACGTTCCAAGTGCAATTTGTAATCCAAAACTAAACCGAGAAAATCTACTCCATATATTGATATTGAATTGATGTGTTGTATTATTCGTGCAGGGTATTAGTCAGTTTCCATGTGGCATAACCAAACTCTAAAGCTTATAAAAAATGTAATCAAATAAGTGGAAAAATTACATATTTTTTGCAAAAATTTCCACAAAATACCAAAAGTTACATAATATTTGGATATATATTAAAATATGATATGGAAAAAACAAAAAAACATTATTTTTAATAACTTCAAGAGTTTATACATACTTTTCTGTGCTTTTCCCAGGTTTGTAAAAATTTCAGGAACTACGGAAATTCAACTAAGTTGAAGAACGAATTGGGAATGAAAATATTCATCGACAACAAAAAATTGTTTACGGATTTGCAAATCAAAAATTAGTCATATTTTAGCACTACGTATTTAGTTCGTTATAACCTCTTCTTCGACCCGTACCGACGAGCCATTTCTTCCGGATTGGAAACAGAAGATAGCTGAAGTGGGTAAATTGGGAAACAGTATGTCGTCCCATTTACGGATTTTTTATAAAGAATGCACATTGTGGAAAATCACTTTATTCTTCGTCAAACGTCAATGTTGAATCTGCCGCACATTATTAAACAAGATTCCCCGGTGATTGTTTTATTCGTTTTAATGTAATCGATGCATGAAAAATTCGTGAAATCTCTATCTCTAGTCTAAACCCACCCGGAAAAAATTCCACGTTGGCTTTACGAACCATTTTGTGGTTTTCGTTTATTCCCAACATTTTGTTTTCATTTTGGTAGCTGAATTTCACAATTTCTAATTATTGTTTATTACAATTATAAATAATTATTGTTTAATTTTATTATTATACATATATGTATATATATTTAATTAAATATCGATCACATTTCCTTTCAAAACGTCTCTCATTCTCATCATATCTCATATATATAAGTTTATTTCCCTGTTCGCATTTTTCTTGTATACAAAAAAAAAGGACACATTATTATAATTAAACATAAGAAAAACATCTTTAAACTTTTTTAGCTTTTTACAATTTTTTTTTTGTAAATTACATTTATATACGACGTAGCACTAAATTTTGACATAATAAATATCGTTGCTTTTTATAGAGGATAAGAGGGGACGACAGGGGAACAAGTTAAAACAAAAACGAGATTTGTAAAAATCAAATCTACGCTAATACCACAAAATGTATTAAGTTTAGGGCCTATTTCTGACTATAAACTGTGGGGTGTGGGTGCATTACATACATTCAGCTGTCCTGTTTATATTTAAGTTGTATAATATTGTCCTAAAAGGCTTAAAATAAAACGAAGCAGCAGCGAAATCATCGTATCTGGGTTAGAGCAAAAAGAACACAAGCAAAAGCCCGGTGAGGTGTATCCAAAAAATCATTCATTGTATTCTGAGTGCGTCGCTGCTTGGGATTTCAATTGATTTTATCTAACTGGGTTTTGTTTTTATGTGCTAACTAAGGAGACAAGGGGAATGGTGGGGGGTGGTAGTAGGTTGGGTTCAGTTGGGCGCATTTAAAGTTTCCATTCCGGCTCCATATTGTTTGTTCACCGACATAGTAAAGAGCCAGGCCACAGCCAAAAGACTGCTACCCAATAGATCACCCAATGCAGTCAGATATGGTATGGCTGAGTTATCCGGATCAATCTTCCACTTCCACATGGCATGCACTATGATGTGAGCTATGTACAACAACAGCATTACCTAAGAAAACCAAACAGATATGAATGTCCATTTGGTTCGGGTGATGGTCAAATCAACTGGACTAACCTGTATTAAACTGGCCATGAGATAGGATAGCACAAACACCCAGGATACCGTCGACGCGTTCATATTGATGTAGTCGGCCGCAAATATGAACAATATGTTGCCTGGTATGGACATGGCAATGAGTATGCGTGCCGTTTTGGCATAAGGAACTGAAAACGGACCACAAATTCGCATTATTGGTATCAAATTGAGGCAGAGTGTATGTACTGCTACTTACCACCTTTAAACAGCGCCCGCCAAGGCCACTCCCAAATTTTCGTATGCGGTGGTACAATACCAATTATTGAGCTCTGATGCAACATAGTGGATATCTTGCTGGCCTGCACCGACACCAGATTACCACCAATGCCATTGATAATAGGCTGAAATACCACAAAGCCATTGAAAACCTCGACGGCGGCGTCTAGCACTAGACCACCAAGTCTGAAAAATATATAAAACAAAGAGTGTTGCTAGATAAAAGAATATTAGGGCTTAAAATGTATGATAATTTGTTTTCGTCGGTCATCTTAGTATTTAAACAATGAAAATGGACAGTAAGGAAACCCCCATAATGACGGGAAAGCTAGAAGCATAAAGTCGAAGACTGAAAAATGGGTCCAGAACCGAACCTCTCAGAATCTTTTATATTAATAATCTCCCTTACCCCACTTCTTCTTTAAAAAAGGTTCGGTTCCAAAAAATTCTCTTAAACCAGCAATTTTAAAACTTGTATAAATAATGCTTTCAATTTTTTGTGAAAAAAACGAAAAAGTTTCGGATTTTTTTTTAAACGTAATAGAACACGACTGTGGTCGGGTGTGGTGCAGCGGTAGTTTGAATGCCTTCTGGAACATCTAATAAAAAGTTGTTTTCTTTAAAAACTTTTACAAATCTGGTGTCCTTTACCAGCGATTGGCGATAGCTGTGAAGTAACTAGCCACGAAAGGGCCTCTCAAACTTTGCCGTTCGGAATCGGCGTTAGACTGTAGGTGCCTTTCTCTTGTGCAAAAATTTTAAGCACACTCGCCGAGTCATTGAGAGAAGCTCGGCTTAGATCTTTGGGGCTGTAAAGCCAAGTATTAATTTTTTAAGGTAATGTTTTTTTAATAGTCCACCGAAACTTGTGATTCTTCAAAAACAGTTTGATACGCTTTTATATCAAGAAGTTATTTCGTATTTCGGTTCTTTTACCTACGTTCTTTTGATTCTCAGTCCATAATTCGTTATATGTTTATGATAAGTTACTCGGTTGTACAATATTTTTAACATTTTAAACGTGCGTTTTGTTTTAAATTTGTTAATAATTATATATATAATAATAACACTGTTCTACAAATTGAGACCTTTTGTGAGTATCCAGAGAATCTTTAAAAGGCCTACTTAGCTGATTACGAGTTGGTTTGTCAAAGCCATATCTTAGTTTCCGTTTCCAAGATATTCGCGAAAAACTAAATTTCCGACTTTATGCCTAGAAATTTTGTAGGCCACACTAAGCATTAATTGTTGATTTTATGAAGCTTATAGGATAGTACACATATTAATGTAACTAAGAAAAATTAAACACACCATATGAGTATTGCCAATGGTGTCGAAATTGGCCTTCAAAGTCAAATTTTACTTGATTTATAACAACATAACCTATAACATTTTATGAACCTAATTGGCGCCATATGATCATATAGTTCAGCATATGCACTAATTATGGTAATTTTGTCAGGACTGCAGGCAAAGATACAGCCTGTTATATGCGAAAATCAAGATTTAAATTTATAGGAGGAGAACTAGATTTCCATCCCAAATGTTTATAGGAGTTTTGAAAAGGCAACTTGATATATCATTGGCTCAACAAAATATTTATTGAAATGTAAAATAACAACATTCATGGAATGCTACGTTAACATTTGCGATTAATTTTTGAAACAATAACTGTACTCTTCGATATGCTTCTTCTTCTTTTTCTTTGGCGCTGCATGTAAATCACAACTGCTTAAAGGTCTCCGCCGCTGCTATTAATGCCCGCCAGTCGTTTCTGTTTTGTGCTAGCTGGCACCAAAGCAGGATTGGCTATGTCTTTCCGTACCTGGTCTTCCCATCTCAGTTTTGGTCTCCCAAAGTCTTTCGCCCTCCGTTTGTACACATGCTTTACTGGAGCTTGTTCATGCTTACTGGTAGCATGTTCTTTCCAGCGCAGGCGCTGCTGTTTTATGTGCCGATGTATGTTTTATAGCTGCCTCATCCGCTGCTGTTAATGTCCATACTTCTGAGCTATATTGTAGGTCTGGGATGATAAGCGACTTTTACAATGCTATTTTTGTTTTCGAGAGACTGCTCTGCTCTTTAACTCCCTACTGAGCCCGTAGAAACATCAGTTTGAAAGAGTAATTCTTCTGATAGTAACGTAAGAATATCTCTCGAGGACATTCACTAACAGGATATCAGAAGCTTCCCTGTTGATGGTGTTAACGTTCTAGTCCATATCCTTAAATTGTCGCCCCTTAATCGTTTGCGGGCGTGAAGTTCTTTTGATGGGTGGTGGGTACCAAGCCCGCCGCATTAATCCAATTCTTCTTCTTTATTGGCCGTCACAACCGTTTGAAGGTCTCGGCCTTTGCAATTACTCTCCAGTCGCTTCTGTTCTGTGCAACCTGGCACCAGTTGGTCACACCAAGCTTGGCAACGTCTTTCCATAGTTCTACTATCCGTAAACATTAACGTAGCATTCCATGAATGTTGTTATTTTAAATTTCAATAAATATTTTGTTAAGCTAATGCTATATCAAGTTGCCTTTTTAAAACTCCTATAAACATTTGGGGTGGCAATCTAGTTCTCCTCCCATAAATTTAAATCTTGATTTTCGCATATATCAGGCTGAATCTTTGTCTGCGGTCCTGACAAAATCGCCAAAAAAAATTACCATAATTAGTGCATATGTTGAACTATATGATCATATGGCGCCACTAATCGTCCGGCAAATAGAATTTCTTGTAGCAAACGGATTAGGTTGATAAAATTGCTATAAATCAAGTAAAATTTAACTTTGAAGGCCAGTTGCGACACCATTGGCAATACTTATATGGTGTGTTTGATTTTTCTCAGTTGCATTGATATGTGTACTATCCTATAAGCTTTATAAAATCAGCAATTATTGCTTTGTGTGGCCTACAATATTTCTAGAACGGCAAGAAGTCGGAAAATTAGTTTTTCGCGAATATCTTGGAAACGGAAACTAAGATATGGCTTTGACATACCAACTCGTAATCAGCGTTAAGGCTCACAGGACTTAGTTAAAAATGCTGAGGATACTTTTCGCTGTAGAACAGTGTAATTAATATGTTTTCATAATGTTAGTAGCAGTCAAATATGCTCGTTAAAATTATTTGAGTCCAGAATATGTATAGTAATATGTGTTATCAGGTGACTGCAAAGCCACGATTTTGATATACAAGTGCTCATATCTATATTAACTTATCGCGCTTTCAAAAAATTTATGACTAATCTCGTTGACCTAGAGTCGGTTGATCAAAGGGATTAACATCTTATCTTGGTGCTGGGTTTAGGTGACCTTTCTAGCGGCTACCTAATCTCTTTGACCAAGGTGTTGAAATGCCCTTTAGTTAGGCGCTAGAAAGGTCACCTAAACCCAGTACTGAGACAACATGTTATTCTGAAGACTTATTACTTGTGACACATTCTCTAACATTCTAGTTGGCGTAAAGCTTTGTTGTTGTGGTTTGACGTGGATTTTTCTTGGGTTGCCTTCAAATCGAAATCTTGAATGTTTTCCAGTTAATAAATTCAGTGAATGTACAACTTATACGAACTGAATTAAGCGACTCTATGTACGATAATTTATATATTTTGTCATACATAATTACACTAGTCAGCCATTTTTAAAAACGTACAGCTAGCCAATCATTTAACTATTTTATATTTATTTATATTAAAATGTTGACTTAATAGTTGAATAATAGATGAAATATTTTCACAGTAATTAACATTTAAGTGAATATTCCAAATGGTGATCTATACGAAATTGGATGATTTGACCGACTTTCTGACTTGATCAGTTTAAAAAGGCCTGGCTTTTCGATTAGTTCTTCGCCGTTCCAACGGCGAAACCCCTGTACACCTCCTTCCAAAAGAAGGCATGTTTTGCGGGAGGAGCCCAGAACTTGACCTCGTCGTTTGTCGTTGAAAGTCATCCAACTTGATAGCATATTAAAATCAAATCCTAATCTCAATTATACATATACTATGCCTCGACCTTCACTCGAACGAGAGGGAGAGTTAAAATTGGGCAAACATTTTTCCATGGTCAACATTGTGTATCCAGGTGTAGCAGCAGCAGCAACACTCAATTAACAAAACGTTGTGGCCACATTTAGCAAACGTAATGCTGCTGGGCATGATGGGGCACAAAATTGAATCAAAGAGGATGTCTAAATATAGTCTATAAGTAACAAAAAAATGCTTATCATGGCCCCAATTTCTAAAAAAAACACTCCATTATGATTAAGTGGGCACGACAATGAGAACTATTCCAAGTGTAAGTATATTTTTGTATTCCATATATGAGAGTGAACTTACCCACTGATGCAGAGGGCTGACAAAACGGGTACCCAGCCACTCTTTAGGACGGGACGTGTGTATTCGTTCTTCAGAACAATGACCACCCACATGGGCAGAAGAACCAAATAACAGGAAACCACAATAAAAGTGATCCACAGATGGGTCTCTACAAGGAATAAAAACCAGAAAATTATTTTAAAAAATTGACGTTGAACAAAGTCAGCTGCTCTTACAATTGTTCAGTGGTTCACTTACTCAGTGGTTGACTTGCCTTCACAGAGCAAAGTGAACAGCCTAGCGTTTGAAATGGGCCAAGTATATTAGCCACTAAACAGAAAGATAAAATTTACAAACTAAACGTCAACTAAAAAGAACAAGTATGTGAACAACTGAACAGAGCAAACAACAAGAGCAAGTTCACTTCCTCAGTTTAAAGATAAATTCCTTTTTGTTCACACTCTCATGAACGACCGAACATTATTATAGACCTACCTATATGCTCATAAAGCAGCGAGGCAATAAACGATAGTAAACTAATCGACACCACATCACCAATTGAGGCAGCCAGCGGTGTGGCCAAATTATCCGGATTCAGGCGATACTTTTGCGAAAACAGAATCACAGCCACCAAGACAAAGTCTGGAAGAAGATTTTCCTGTAAACCAAAACACATCTCTTTCAGTCAGTCAGTCACTTACCCAGCACAAAACACGATGAGGTGGCCGTAAACATCGCCGAGGCAGTCAGTAGCATTACATTCTCAAAGTAAAAACTTCCCGTCATTGCTGCACCCACACTCATCGCAAACATGGCCACTAAGAATGAGGCCACAGTAGCCTGTACTTGTACCAGGGCAATATTACCCACAATCATCCGCACCACATCCTTTCGCGAGGTCATATTTCCCAAATTTACTTGTGTGGAGAGACGCGAGGCCAGGCACATATCCAGATTTCCCTTCAGCCCCAATAAGGCAGGCACCAAAATGAATAATTCGCTCACATTCTTGAAGACATACCATTTCTGCAATAAAGAAAAAATAGTGCGAAAGATTGAAGAATATGCGATATATATATACATATATAGGTAGCAGTAATATACGATTTACGACTGCTTATAAATCTCAGAACAAACAACCCATAGTGGTCTGATATGAACATCGCCGCCCGACGCCAGTTTAGCCCAGAATGAACTTGCCCATTAATTAGCAGGCACATAAATGTTGAATCCATCGAATCACCAAATCAAATTCTCACTTAAGCACAAAAATAAAACCCATATCGATTTTTAAATAGAATCAAAGGCCGTGTTCACCAGCACAAATCGATGACGAAAAATTCAATGGATCTAGTTCAATTGTTGAAGTGAACAAATGTGAAGTGCAATTATGATTGCTAATGTTTGTGATTTTGATTAAAATCAAAACGATAGCTTTCACGCATACCATTTTTAGCTTAAAATTCCATCAAAGCGTTCAACAAGAGCCAATTAACTTTTTTTTAATGGATGATGTTTGTAGTTTGAAAATGGGTTAAGGTATTATATTGGAGAAGGACAACGGAACACAAACACACCAAGTTTCAATTAAAAAATTGACTTCAATAGAAACTAAAAGTACAAACTCAAGAGGAAAAGTTTTTGCTTTGAATTTCAGAACTAAAAAATAAAGGAAAGCTTACTTCGGCACGGCCGAACTTTACATACGACAGCTCGTATAATTTATGTATATGAAGGTTTTATATAATTCGCTCAACAATTTGATTTTCGCTTTGAACAATGTCAGCCGAGAAATTTCCCAAACTGAGTAATAGATTTCGCCACTACTTCGACTATTTGCTTACCAGCAGCTATACGTTATATTCTTTATATTTTGATTAAACTTTCCAAAATTGTGTGGAAACAGATAATATTCATGTCTGGAAAGTACTCTGTTATTTAAAACAAAAAGTTTTTCTTTCTAGAACTACTTTTTCGACCGATCGTTCCTATGGCAGTTATATGCTAAAGTCCGATTTGGATCAATCTTGGAAGAATTATGTGAATCTCCGATTGTGGACACACTTGCGTTTTTCACTAATAACTTATTGTCAAGTCAACATTATGCGGTGATATGGACATCATTGTAAAGCAAGAGACTCTAGCTAACTTTCCTCCAAACTAACCTATTGTTTTAGACAAATGGAAAAAAGTTTGCAGCCATGTACATATATGAAGTGATGATTTTTGGCCAAAATTTTTTGTACCCGGTTGTGGACACCCTTGTAAAATCGGCAGAAATGGAAAAATATGAAGTAAAATGGCCATGAATTGATGAAAAATGAACGTTTATTTATTTAAGAAGCCCTTAGTGGCAAAAAGAACAAAAAATAATGGCCTTCAGTGGCAAAAAAAAATAAAAATATTATGGGCTCACCTCTTTTCAATGTTTTGCTTCGATTTAACGCAATGTGGAAATTGAAAAATATAGAAACTCGGAAAAATTTTCACGTTTTTTTTATTTGCTTACAGCAAAAAACCAAATGCGTGTTTAAACTTCGGTATTGGCTCAGATTATGTGTACTGTCAAACTAGAAGTTTGACGTTACTCAGTTTGGCGACATCTGTTACCTGTCAAAAAATAGACTGGGGTGTCCACAGCCGGAGCGTGTCCACAACCGGAGACTCTCCCCTATAATATTAATCAATAATACGTTTGGGAGCGATATCATTGAAAACTAAAAAGTTTTTCCCAACTAAGACAAACCTATCTTATGTATGGCAACTATACTATATAGTTGTTCGATTTTTATCAAACTTGGTGGAATTATGAACAAAACCATGCGTTGACCGATCGTTTCTAAGGCAGCTATATGCTAGTCATATAGTCATCCGATCCATCAATAAAATATTGCATGAAAACGAGCCAAAAACCCAACTGATTTGAATTGCACTTAATTTTTTAGAGGACTTCATAATAAAACAGGCTTACAAAGAAGGACAATTTTCCATATATATTTTTTTGTCACTGAATTCAAATAAATTGTCCGTTTTCCCCCAGCACGTCAGGTTAGGAGATATTTGCAAACGTGTGTTTAGCGAGGTTTGTTTACATTTGTAGGCCCTGTGGCCACATTAAGTAACCCTTTCCAACGAAATTTGTTTTAATGTAAGCTGCATTAAATGACGTTACAGATTTTGCTCATAAGATAGACATTTTTGGATTTTAATATGGAAAATATGGTTACTTTTTGATAAAATTGATTTTTTTTTCAAGTCTAAATAATTCTGAAAAATTTTCAACTGATAATAAAATTTACAGAAAAAAATAGTTGGTAGTTCTTTGTCTCTTCTTATTGACATATTTTCAGGTTTTCGAAATCAAACCGCTTTTAAAAGTTATAGCTCATGTAATAGTATTTAAAGTATTCGGACAACACTGTTTCTATTTTACTCAGCTATATAATATTAAGCCACATTTGATATGACATCTTCATATGAATGCCTTCGATATACACAATCAAGTGTGCAGGTTATCTAGCCAGCTGTTGTTTAAGTCCATTCCGAAATGGGCCTCGAACCAAATCGGTCGGATTTGGAACAGCAAAACGGAAAATGTTAATTTTTACTTTTTGAAAACGTTTGAACTTCAAATCAAGCGTAATAGTTTATGGGGTCGGAAATGAATGTTTCTATGCGTTCTGGGCAAAATTAATATACACTTTGCAAATATAATAAAAAAGCAAAACAAAACGTATTTAATTAGTATTTTTTGTTGCTTTTTGTTACCGGTTATTAAATTGTTTATAATTTATGGGAGCTTTTTTGTTTGCTGTTATCTAAATAATCTTTAAGGTGTCCGCATGTCAATCGGGACAAATTTATAAGGGGATTTCTTACCTCCACGCGTCCCAAGACAATGCCCGCTCCAATGGTGCCAATTCCAGCCAAGAAGAATGGTATAGAAACCTGCAACAGTATTGTGGTCCATTTCTCCTGTTTAATTCCGGGACGATTTAAGGCCAGTTTCTCTTCGGAGCTGCCATTGATGCCAGCAATACTGGATGCATCTGCGGCCAAGCCATTTAAACCGGGGCCTCCGCCACCACCGCCGCCTCCACCACCACCACTCGCCGCACCAGGATCCGGTTCGGAGGATGCTATGGACGTCGTGATGATTGAGCTTAGTGAACCAGTTGTTGAATGTGGCAAGCCGGACAATTTCTCATTGTCGGGGTCTGGGTGTGCATATGAGATGTGAAAGAGGAGCAGATTGTTGGTATTGGGAGAAGATGCGGGTTAGTATCAGTGGAGGATAAATTAAGCTATAGTTTTATGTAATTAGCGAGGCAATTAATTGGCAACTCTATAAATTATGCTTTTCTTGTTGCTTTATTTTCATCTTTTCGGCAACAATTAACGAATTGCTGTCGCTCGTCTGAGTCCGAGGGTCTCTGCCCTGTAAACGGGTTTTCTTTCGTTTTTGTTGTGTTGTTATTTGAGCCAAGTTAATAAACCATAATCAAATTCACCAGCAACAGAGACAATTAGACAAATAACAACAACAACAAAGCATGCAATAATTAATATAAACATTTGCTCATTTTTTTATCACAAAATAGTCAACATGCCCGAAGTTTTTGCAATTGTAATACAAAAAATAAATGATTTATTTTAGAATGGCTCATAAAAACGCTTAAAGCAATTAAAAAGTGTCTGTAAATAAAATAGAATGAGGCGGCAAGTGGGGGAGGGAGTTAAATATAAAATTTGATAAATTTAACCCTGAAAAGTCATTCGTCGTCGATTCGACTGCCGAAAAGCATGTACATCAAATGTACATCAAAGATGACCTTCCAGGGTTAAAGAGAGAAAGCAACACAGCTGATCAATTGGTGGTTAGCTTACGATCCGCTAAAGAGGCAAGAGAAAAAGAGAGAGAGAGAGAAAATGGTGATAGCTTGCACAAACAAGGGCTGAGGTTCAACCATGAACCGCCATGCGCTTCGAAAAGATATGATGTCTACAAAATAATTTTTATACTTTCCGAAATTTAAGCTTTAAATTTTACAAATGACGAACCGGACGCTGTGCACTGCTTAAGGCGAATCCCGAAGGGATTTGAAATATATCTCTTATACTGCACGTCAACTTCATTTTTTAATTCTGAGTTCATCAGAAAACCATAAAGGAAAAAGAGGAATGACTTTATATGGGGGGAATCGAGGGACAAAAATAAATTGCCCATCCACAATACGAATCCACATCACAGTACGTCATACAATGGTGGACGATCCTTAGTATGATGTCTAAAATGGAATTTGAAAGTGACTCCAGTTCACGACAAACACTATGGTAGACATGCAGTCTTTAGCGAAAAGCCTACTGAAGATAGTAATGCAAACAGTTATGAATTGGCAACCAGTTTTTTTTGGTGTACATTGCATAAGGTAATTTCGGTTGTAAGCAAACGCAACTTCTTGGACCTCGAGCTAGCTAAACTCGCTAATGTAAATGTAAAATTGGCTATACAGCCCCGCAAAGGGGCCAAGCCAAGCTTCTCACAATCTTTTGGCGTGTGTGCTTCAAATTTTTCGCACAAGAGAAAGGGACCTACAGTTTAACGCCGAATCCGAACGGCAAAGTTTGAGAATTTGCTTTTTCATGGCTAGTTTCTTCAAAGCTGGCGCCAATAGCTGGTGAAGGTGACCGGATGTGTAAAAGCTAATTTCTAAAGAAAGAAAAAACTTTTTTTTTGATGTTCCGAGGCGGGATCGAACCCACGACCTCCCGCCCAGCAGTCCAGCACACTAACCGCTGGGCCACACGCGGCCACTCGATAATTAAACATTTTAAAGGTCGCCAAATACATTAGATTACAAAACAAAAACCAAACGAGAAAGGCAAAGCTAACTTCGTCTGTACCGAAGTTTTGATACACTTGAAATAGCTTGTCACAACGGTTAGCGACTTCGACCAAACTTCGCAAATCAGCTTAAAAACATGACATATTACCCATGACCGTGTTAGAGAGCGATAATATTGAGAACAAACCAGGTTTTCTCACTAAAACCCATTTTCTGAACGAACGGGGCTAGTTCGCGTAGAAACAGACAGACGAACAGACGGACGGTCAAAACTCAATCGACTGAGCTCGTCATGTTGATCAAGAATATATGTACTTTATGTGGTCGGAGATGATTCCTTTTCGAAACTAAAAATAAAGAATATATATTTTTTTCCGTAAAAAAAGGGTAATAAAATTTTTTTTTTTTTTTTTTTTTTTGCACTTTAATTAGTGGTAAAGTAGAGCAGACCTAGTGCTGGTTCCAAAATATAGCCAATTAAAGAGCGTGCGAATACGCGACAAAAAATCAAAGTGGTATTTTTGGCCAACAATATAAAAGCAGAAATCAGCGAAATCTGCCAAAACCATTTAGTGCGACAAAATTAAAGGCAATCGATAGGCACACAAGTTTAATGTTAATGTCCAATTGGAAAAAATTGACCTTGCGCGGCCTTAAAACCCAATATTTCGAAATGGTTTTTGAATAAATGTAAGATTGGCTTACATTAGTTAAATTTAATTGTTGAATTTAATTGTGAAAATATGATTCAACAGGGTGTTTTTAGGAACTTTTAATTTTTTGGTCTTGCTGGCCCTTTTGTTGGATATATCCATAAATGTGTCAACAAAAAAAAGAATAATTTTTGCGTTTTTTATTACCAATTCTTAGGCACAACAAATATACTAGAATTGTTCAAATATTTAAGGTGTAATTCAGTTGCAACACCTTCAATTTTCTGTTTTCTGGTTTCTTCATTAAGATGTTTCCAACAACATATAATTTATGCAATCACATCCCAAGTGCACCTCATATGAAAAACCATAAAAAATATTTAACCATTTTTTTTAAATATTTAATAATAGTTGTTGGGTTAAGCGACCTTTTCTTAGTTATTTAAGAAATAGTTGTTAGCCGGCTCTAGGTCATAATTTGTTATGTATATATATAATTTAATATTATTAATATTCATGAATAACGAGAAGGCCAAGCTAACTTCGTCTTTGCCGAAGGTTTCATACCCTTGCAAATATTTTAATACAATCAGAGTTTAAGAACGCCAGCATTAAAACACAAACAATTTTTCTAAATAAAACCCACTTTTCGACCGATAATTCCTATGACAGCTTAAGATATAGTCACCCGATTTTGACCAAAACTTCCAAATATGTGTAAAAGCGTATAATATTAATAATCGCTGAAGTGAGACACGTTAACAATAAAAACAATGACCGATAGTTTCTATTGGCAGCTATAAGATATAGTCATCCGATCTGGTCGGTTGCGACATATAAGTTTCAGCTCGATAGCCTTAAAACTGAGAGACTAGTTTGCGTAGAAACAGACAGACGGACAGGCAGACGGACGGACGGCAAGGGTATAATTATAATTATATGTTCAATTGTTTTTTACCGTAAGGTACACTTGCCATGTGAAAATTATATATTGTTCTTCTTAGTCCAACCTCATATCTCCACTCTTATAACGATTAGGAGACCAAAAATTTGGTAGAGAGTTTCTCATTGATGGTAATGAAATATTTAAATTTGGTGGTGATACGAGCGGGGACAATTTTTGTATGCTAAATCTGCTGTACCCTTTTAAAGGACACAGTTTAAAATATATTTATATTATTAAACACTCTTACTATTTATACTTGTTGAAAATCAAACATTGTTTGATCTTTTGACAATATACGAAACCTGATTTCGAGCTAAAACCAGACCTAGGTCAAAAAGAATTTCCATTTTGGGTGACCTTAGGGATTTTGCAGACTTGTCACCAATTCTCTCTCTATTTAAGTTGCGGGACAAGATTTTAAGCTCAGCTCATGGATTTGGCAGTTTTAGGTGGGTTTAGGGGCACGGATAGCTCCATCCGCTCCAGTAAGTTTTGTTTTTGGGGGTACAACTCACCGTTTTCATTGTAAATGGTAAATAATTTATATTTATCATCTGCGCCCACATCTAAGGGTGTTGTTGTTGTCAGTGTGGACAATTGTTGTTGGTATATTGGTGGTGTGGAATATGCAGAGGGTGCTGGTGATGTATTGTTTTTGTTGTTGTTTGTATTATTGTTATTATTATTATTATTTAGCATATTAATATTAATTGTTGTGGGTGGCGGGGCGTCATCAATCGCATGATCATCAGTATCATCAGCGTCCATTTGCGGATTGGAATAGCCCGAGAGTTGGCGCACACTGAGCGGCGCTATGCTGGCGGTGACTCTCTGGCGTTGTTTTAGCTCATTTGGTTGTAGCGTGGATGTGGATGCGGGTGTGGATGTGGATGGTGGTGGTAGTATGTTTTGGTTGTGTTGTACGGTCTGATGTTCGTTTGGTAGCGACATGCTTGCATTTGTCCAGTTTTGGCTATTATGTGGTGTAGAGAGTGCCTAAAAAGCAGCGTGCCGGGCCGAACAGAAATCAAAAGTAGTGTCTGTGATGGTGTTGATGGTGCTGTGGCTGAGCTTTTCATTAACTAAACTTAAATTCAACTAATCTTTGCCTGGGTGAAGGTGAAAACTAGTGCAATAATATTATGTTTTGCGTTTTCTTTTATGACTTTTGCATACTTTTTGGATTGTTTTTTGTTTTACTGTTCTTTTTTGATTTAGTCTGTTATAGGAATATATTTAAATTATAAATGGAAATATCACGCAATCGGTTTAGATTTTTTTTTAATAAATAAATTAAATAATAGTTAGTTTTAATGGAAGGTGGAAATGGAATTGCTTTTCTTTCTTTTTTCTGATTTTTGTTATAAGGAATGTTGTATGAAGAATTGGAATAAAATTGGAAGAAAGCCAAAAAACGTTTTAGTTTACATTTTAAATGGAATGGTGTTTGGTTTTCGTGTCCCGCAGTCGTGAGCGTCGTCGCTTAGGTACTTTATGGTCCTGTCCTTGTCTGTTGTACGTATCACACACACGTCACTGGGAGGAGGTTGGTGGATTAGTGGGAGTGGAGTTTAGGAGAGTGGTGGATTGGGAGAAGAGGTAGAAGAGGGATTGAGCTTAGTCACCGGACCGTTGATATGGCTGCAAAAGCAACAATAACAACAAACATTTTTGTTTTTAAATTCTTTAGCACACTTGATAATTCTTAAAAACTAGGCAGAAATGTTAAAAAACTAATGGAAACCAACTAAAGTCTACCCTTTTAAAACTCAAATAATACACTGTACATATATTGTATATCTGTTACCTAGGCATTGACCTAGGATTGTGACGCTTTTAGTGGACTCCACGATATTTGATTATTTAAGTGTTTTGCCTAAAACTCAAGCCAAACAATACAAATTGTTGATACAAGCTTCAGAATTTAGACATTGTATAAGAATAATAATATAATTCGATCTCAATTCTTAAGAAATAAAGCGATCGGACCACCACGTAGAGCAAAAGCGTTATGATGAACATATCCTGAACAATGGCGATACATATCTCGTCGATTTTTGAGCATTTCTTAAAATTTACACCCGTTATTCGTAGAGTAAAAATGATACACTAAGTTCGTGCGAATGTATGAAACAGGCAGACGGAAGCATCTCCGACTGCAATAAGTATATATGCAGGTTTGTTCTCAATTCCACTTCGCTTTTTACATAAAGTTTTAAATTGGCCATCTTCTCTTACAAATTTGAATGGAAGGTGTAAAGGAAATCTGTGGTTACTAGATCGAGGCGTCATTTTTCTACGAATTGAATCCACTTGGCATTAAGCTTAGTACTCAGACAAACTAAATCATCCGCTAGCGGAATTGACAATTTATTCCGATGGGTGGGCTCATGGTGGAATTATACCAGGTGGAGTCATTAAAGTAGGCTGTCTCTTTTTGGGGTACCAGTTGAATGGTGAAAAACACTCAGTAGCAAAGGGAATGTCAACGTCATGGAGCAAAGAATATTAGAGAGAACGTTTGCGCTGCCTCTCAATTTTGCTGGTGTTAAACGATAGTGCCCAAAAAGATACTTATAGTGCCCAAAAAGATACTTCAAAGTGCCAGTAGGAAATCACTGTGGTTAGAGGGAGACGACCATAACCCAAATGTATCCAGAGAGAGCGAACAGCTGTCCAAAAAGTATCTAGAGAGCGTAAATGAGAGCGAACAGCTGACGATTTTCTGACAGAAGCGGTGTCGACTGAACAACCTTTTTCTCTAGTATTCGTTGCTCCATGTCAACGTGCTCTCACATTTTCCTATCAACTGGTACCTCTCTCGCATGGTGAATTCCTGACGACACTACCTTGTTAATTATACCATGGGTGGGCTAGCGTACGATGCAGGATGACTGTTCAAAGCCAAAATACCACACCTCATTAAAATACCACAAAGTGTGAAACAGTCATACTGCTATGATTTGCTTGCATTTGAATTTAGTTAAATGTTTTTGCAAATATTTAGGGATTTTTGCAGGATATATGGAATGCAGAAGTCATGGGCAATGCAAAATCTTACAAAGTATGCCAATCGATGATTTTTGTCGAGCTTTTGCTGCTGACATTCCGACGGGTGGGTGTCGGGAAAATTACAAACAATTTTTTCTGCCTACCACTAGCTTTCCGATGGGTTTGAACGGAAATTTTAGTTTGTCTGAGTTCGACCGAGCGTAGAGGCCTGTCGGAATTTTACGAAAGCTTTCCGCCACCCTTTGTCTTACATGGAGTTGACACCCAGGGAAAGCGATTTAGTTTGTCTGAGTACTAAGCTTTAAGCTGTCGGTTTCAACTGCTTGAGCAATTCCACTTTTACTGAAAGCGAATCCAGTAACAGTAGATATAAGTGTCCCTTTCCATACAATCTTATTAACATAGAGTTTAAAAAGTACAAACGTTTATACGAAAACCGAAGTGGTATTGAAAACAGGCCTGATATTCTTAATCAGCATCACCAGCTATGAAAACCGGTTAGAACCAATTTATTTTAATGACGACAACCTCAGGACCAAACTATTTGCAGAATTTCAGAGGCTTACAGAATTGAAAATATATAAATAGCTCTGAAAACCCGATTTAAGCGACCACAGTAGGTTTAATAGCGCTGTCCCATAAAAAAACTACAGCTTTGCTATTCAATCTATTCAGTCAGTCGTATTGGTTACAAATATTGTAAATAGTATTTTGTTTTGATATCTTCATTAAATTGATTCAAACCAGTGTTAACTATATACTCATAAACGTGTTTTTACATTTATAAGCCAATTGAATTGCAAGCCCACTCAGACAAAAGCGTTCATGGCCTGAGTATCAAATTTAACGATCACTTTAAGTCTTAAATATATTTTAACAAAGTTATTTATAATTTCATCTATATTTATAAAAATAAATTTGAAATTATTTTTGGGCACAATTCACATCACTTCCGTTTGGAGAGCCACAGCAACTGACAACTGTTTACCCGGGCCACAAACCATCATCATCTAAACATTATCATCATCATCGAAGTAGTCTGCTTTTTTTTATATTTTTTTTTTTTGTATCAAGACCTGTTTTTAAGCGGTTTTTTATTTTTATTTTATTTATAATATTTAGTCGGCCCACGCATATTGAATTGAATGAAAACATTCGACAGTTAACCAGTTATGTTTTTTTTTTATATTTTGTGCAGCTGGCGGTATTATTCAAGTTTATGTTGAATGAATTTTTTCGTCTATTCCCAACAGTTGGACACACACGCCCAAGTCAACTGGATTCAGTTGAGGCTGGTCGTAAGAAATTTTGAGATTAGTTAGTGGATAAAATCATGGGGCCAAATTTAAAACGTCAAACGCATATAAAAAAACGCTCTTCAACGCAGTTCGATGATTCAACGTGAACATCCCAAATGCGCAGGAAAGCGCTTCAGATCGCCAGACAACACAAAAAACGAGACGGCCAAGCTAAGTTCGTGTGCCGAGGTTTTTATACCCTTGCTAATTTTGTTTTTGAAATATCAAAGTTAATGAACGCTAGCATTAAAATAAAAAAATTTTCTGATCTGATTTCGACCAAATTTCGCGAATCTTTTTGAAAACATATCAAATTCTCAACCGCCGTATTTAAGAACCGTAGAATTAAAAACAAAAAAGGTTTCTCACTTAGACTCATTTTCCGACCGATCGGTCCTATAATAGCTGTAAGATATAGTCATCCGATTTTTAACGAAATATGGAAATCTGCGTGAAAGCATATAATATTAATAATCGCTGAGTTTGAGGAGGTTAGCATTAAAAACAATAAAGTTTTTCTCACTAACACCCATTTTTCGACCAATGGATCCTAAAAGAAGACTGAAAAATTTCAGCATGTTAGATTTAAAACTGAGAGAAAAGATTGCGTAGAAACAGACAGACGGAAGGACACAACCCAATCACTTCAGCATGTCGCCCTGAGCAAGAATATATATATAGTTTATAGGGTCGGAAATGTTATATCATAAAATTATTATACCCTTTGTTGCAAGGGTATAAAAAAAGACCCATTAAAATCCTTGTGAAATGGATAGTGTAAAATATTAATTTTCATATCGCTTGGACGATATTCAGCTCCATTGGATGAAAATACAAGATCAATTTAACATTAAATACATATTATTAATATCATTTTTACAATATTAAAACCATTTAAAAGATTACAAACAGTATATTTTTGTTTGGAACTAGAATTGACCGCACTGAGTCTGGATATGCTTAGCTGCAATATTTTAATTGCAACGTTAAGTAAATCATCTGCAGCATATTAGCGAGTTTTTTTAATATACACGGATTTGGCCCAAAACATTTCTCATTAGACTTTTGTAGAGTCTCAGCTCGTCGTACTTATGTGATCGGATATTATTTCTTCTATGTGTTACAAAAATCTGGAACAAATGTATAAAATATAGTTTTGACGTCCGAGAACGGCCCATAAATTTTGTTAACTGTCGAAATACTGCAGTCTGGTGTATATAATTATCTCATCACTTGTAAATATTCGTTTTTCAATATTATACGTTACTTTGAATTTTGTAATCTTATCAGCTCTTATGGGAATTGCAACTGATGTTTATAGTCGTAATAACAAAAAAATTAAACTATAATATGATTTATATCAATTTGTAAACAATCATTTTCATTTCACCGAACAACTTTAAAAAAAATTTGTTAGACAACAGATAAAAAAAAACAAATGGCTCATATATATATCCCAAATGTCATAACAATCGATAATTGTATCTTCCATCGATATTGTGTCATAATTTCAAAACATTTAGATAAACATGTGTGTTCTTTAACGAACTTTATGATAATCAAACTATCAATATTAAGCTGCCTCGAGGTCTCGTTATGCTTGCACATAACTCCAGAAAGCAGGAACACAACACACCACAAGAAAAGCAAGTTGATCGTTCAGCTGTTTTATTGGTGTCTCTACCAAATCGTCAGCGATATTCGCTTACTTGTACTGGAGCCAACATCTCCCTTAGATTAAGCTAGCCTTTACATTTGTCATATATCTCTTAATAGTCGGTTGTCAAACTTCTCTAAAGAGAATCTCTTATCATATAGAACTTGCTTTATTTCATCAAAGATGGCTAAATTTTCTAAGCATTTAGAGATATTAGATTTGCTATTACACTATCGTCAAAGAGTCCCTTTAGAGATATATGTATGACATGTATACATGTAAAAGCAAACAGTTTTAATTCGAAAATCAAGAATCTCTTGAGATTTCTGGGACACACCCGATTTTGTACTTTGTGGCTCTATCTCGTATACCATGTAACTATCCGAAACTGGCCATGCCAATTATTGCAGTTGCTGTAGTTATTAAGCATTCTTACTCATGATGTGGGATGACGGGGCCAACGGGGCCAAGCCAAGCTTCTCACAATATCTTGGCGTGTGTGCTCCAAATTTTTCGCACAAGAGAAAGGGACCTACAGTTTAACGCCGAATCCGAAAGGCAAAGTTTGAGAATTAGCTTTTTCATGGCTAGATTACTTCACAGCTGGCGCCAATACCTGGTGAAGGTGACCGTATGTGTAAAAGCTATTTTTCTAAAGAACAAGATAGATGTGCTCAGGGTAATTAGTCTATTATAGTCTCAGAGATCGACGCTTTCATAAAGACAGACGGAAGGACATGGCTCTATTGACTCGAAACTCACGTATTTGTTTTAAATTAACGTTAAACCAGAAGCGAAAGAATTCCGAACACTTATAGGCAATTCATTGGTTAGAGCTGTTGGCCCTGTGCAAGATTTCCACGCCACCAAATCTTCATCAGTCGAAAATTGAAAAACGGTTTTTCGTTTTAGAAAAAATCAACTACACATAACAAATCGATTTGTTTAGTTTCGCTCATTTTAAAGATAAATCAAATCTCGGTTGCTACCGCCGAAAACGAATGATAAAATGGAAGACTCCAAGCAATTTCGAATTGGCAGGCTATTTGATTCGACGGTGTGTTGACTCTACTGAACAAGGTGCATTTATATGCCTAGCGTTGCTTTCCATGCTTGCCAAATAATTACAAATTGTGTTGTCAAATTGAAATTAAACGAAATTCAATTCAATTGGCACACACTGAACTCACAAATGACGTTGTCTATTCTGTTGACTTTGAACTTGAAAGTGTTGCGCTAAGGGACATATAATGATCTCCACTTGGCAACGACTACCTAGCATAAAATTAATTTTCAAATTTAAATTTCTTGATTTTACGGTTTTAAAGACTATTGAGTTTTTTCTCTTTTTTTTAAATGTTTATCAGGTTGCAAATTCTCAATGTTAAAATACGGGTTTTTTTATATACTCTGGACCATGCATGACAAATGATATACAAGAAAAAAATATTTTATTTCAGGGTTAAATTAAAAAAAATTACAGCCGAAGCAGTTTATTCATATTCACGTAGTAACCAATTCCTCAATTAAGTTTGCTGAATACCTATTTCCTTTTTTCCATACCAGATGAGCTTGTTTGGCTTTATAAGTTTCTTTGTACGCGATTATGGAGCAGTCGGATTTAGTTCTGGCTAATTTCTAAGCCATACATATTTCCTACATTACATTTAAGTAGAGGCAGGACTTCTAGTTGTAATATCTCCAAAAAGATGCTTAAGAATTCACAAAATGTTCGGAGACAGTGGCAGATATAATACGGATTTTTGTAAAACGTTTAACATACTAAATATATTTGGGGTTTTTGTTATATACTAAATATATGTTTATTGGCAATTTCTAAAAGACAAGAAATATACGAAGTAATTAATGTAGTTTCCGAAGGCTGATCATTAATTAAAGGTCTTTGCTGAATGCGCCAACTGATTCCTCCTGTTCCTAGACACTAGATCAGGATCTCTAGTATAACAAGTCATAGGTCAAGGGGAGTTTAATTCTGATTGTGATCTTAATTTGCACATAGCACTAGTTGAAGGCAAATGAAATTCCAATTGAGTTTAATAAACCAAATATGTGTGTCCATATTTATGGTCGTCATTAATCAGTTCATTTAGCATTTCAAATCAAATTTCACTGGTTTTTTTGTTATTCTTTTCGGTTTGATAATATATCTTCATTGAACATATATGATGACATTTAATTATTTAGTATAACAGCTGCTGCATGGATTAGATAATGCCATGAAAATAAAATTAATTGAAATGCTTCATTGATAAAGACATGACAGAGATTTTATTTTTATTTGTGTGATTTCTGTTTAGATATGACAGTCACGGAGTTCATAAGTACTTAAAAGAACGAACAAAAGTATGTAGATGCAGGGTATCATCTTAAAAATTTGCTTAATTTACAAAACGTGCTCTAAATGTGCGCCAAGTGTGCCTGCCTGCTAATTTCTATTCATTGTGATTAAGTCGCCTGCCAGTTCAGCTGCTCATGCATGTGCTTAAACATAGTTCCCAGGGGTTTATTTAACAAATTGAGCTAATTCCTGGCCAGGCGGCAATTGCTTATGCTAAAAATACAACTGCTTATATCTATTTGATAACAAGGCAACGCCTTATCGCGATGCAAAAACGTGTGACCCACATGTAGACCCACGTAACAGACGGCATATGCAAATTTATGAAACCAAACACGTGAACCGTGTGGTTTTCCATCTCTCTCCCTCTTTTGTCCGGAGTGTCGCTTGTTAATTTGCATTCGATGTAAACGAACTCTTAATAAAATGATAATGAAATGAGTTATTGTGTATTGGTCCATCATTTCAAATGCACATGCACAACACACAATTTTGGATTTGGATTCGATTTGAGTTTCTATTTCTGAATGTTTACACCTTTCCTTGTCTTCTTTATTACAAATTTTGACCTCGACGAATTTGAAACATGTATAATGATTAAATTGTTTGGCTCGGGCGGCCCTTAGGTACAAGTTTGAACTGGAACTTTATCAATAAAATGTCATTCAACTTTTTTTGTTTACAAACTCTGAACAGGTGGCACCTGTATATGGATCAAGTTTTGATTTAAATTTTCATTCAACATGATATCATGGTAAGTATATGTGTTTCTTAACACTCTTCAATGATTAAAAACAGATAACACGAAAACTATGATACAATCCTTATAATAATATCAGTTGGATATAACTACAACAGTTTTCAGTTACGATTCCCAAGCTTGTTCAATAGCCCGAATGCTTATAAATAGCCGGAGCAAAATAAGGCGAAAAGGGTTCGGTAAAAAAAATGGTTTATTATTCTTTTTAGCTGCTTAAATGGTAATTTTGTCATTTTCCAGTATACGTACGGTTTTTGTTCAGAAATTATCGCGAATTTTGAACTTGCGCGGTATAATTATATTCGATTTGGAGGCGTTACGTTGGTACTCATGTCCCTCACTTGTGCTGACAAGGCCGGCCATTTCGAATATTTACTTCATTTTTGCCATCTATTTTTCTTGCACATGTTTTGACCGATCTTCGATTCTTTATTATTCCAAAAATGGACTAAAGAATCTACATCAAATTTCGGGTGAAACACAAAATTAAGTGCGCCGACCCATTTCGAATGTTGACTGTGGCATAAATTGGAGCTTAGAAAAACCAAAGCTCATTCATTCCAATGGAAGCTGCCGCATGAGCCAAGACCGACAAAAAAAATTGCGCCAAGCCTAGGTTCACCGAACTACTGGCTGTTACATACAGTTGCACCAACTTAATATACAATGTGTACCAGAGAACGGCTTCATTCGATTGCAAATCGCTCACACATTAATTAATACACGAATAAACTGGCTTTGCGATCAATGCATCGAGCTTGCATACTCATCATGCTCGCCCTTGAGTTTAATTCAACTCAATTGTTGGCACTCTGAGTATAATCAAGCTCGCTTCATTCCACTCAGTTCGGGTGATTTAATCGTTTAGCTCAACGATGATTATTCTGAGCGAACGAAAATCATCTCGTATGAATAAACTCGTGCAAAGACGCATATGCTAAATACGCATATGTATGTGACCATGCGTCAGCTGTGTTTTTTTGTTGTCTCGCTCTGACCTGCAACAACATCATCATATGTGTCTCTCCTCTCTTTCTCTCCTATGTCTCTCGCATTGCGTTGGCCTGAGTTTTGTTCGATCGAACACACAACTGTCGCGTCACAAAATTCTAGTTCAACCGTTCGATGCGATTGCGGTATGAGTTGAGTGTGTTAGAATGAAAATTTTTGTTCGATGAATAAGTATGAACAAAAACGTTGGATCAAAAAGCTCTGGCTCAACCGCTCGATACGATTGCGGTTTGAGTTGAGTTGAGTTTAGAGTTTTGTGAGATGAATAAAGGTGAGTAAGAATTTTTGTGCATCACGCAATCAAGAAAAAAGTGATTTTTGCAGTTCTCTGATGTGTACCTTTGGCACAGAGTATAAAAACACAAATTCTAAGAATCACGAGTTGAACGTTTCCTTTTAAATAAAAAGGTAACTGTGTTGCTTTATAAATTTAGAAGCTCTTTTGTCGAAAATACGAAGTGAAAGTACCGACTTTTTGAGGTCTCTCGGACTGAGATCCGCTATGAAAACATAGTGGCCCAATACGCCCTCGCAGCCCGGCCCGGATGATCCCAACCGGCTAAAGCCCGATATTGCGCGGAAATTTGCAATAGCGGCGCTCTCCGAACGACACCAGCGGAAGCGCTAAATACTATTCTTCACCTTCTACCACTAGACCTCGTAGCTAAGCAAATAGAACAGGGGCAATTCAGGACACACCACCATACTCGAAGACCAAACGGGTATACCATTAATTACAGACTACTGTATACCACAAACGACGTTCGACAAGTTTAACGCCGTCTATATCCTAAGCCGAAACGATTGGGAAAACCTTCCCCACAGCAGAGCTAACGCCGTTAACATCTACACTGATGGCTTTAAGCTCAAAGAAAAAGTAGGAGGGGGCGTTTTCTCTCCCAACCTAGATTTGAACTTATCATTCCGCTTTCCTGATCACTGTAGTGTGTACCAAGCAGAGGTGGTAGCCATCCAGGAAGATGCGACCTACCTTAGCACACTCACGGTCAAGGAAGGAAATGTATTTATTTACTCAGACAGTCATGCCGCCCTCAAAGCACTTGACTCACATACCAACAATGCTAAAACACTTAATGTGAATGTCGCTCATCTCTGAATGAGATCGTACTGCATTTCAGTATACCCCTTATATGGGTGCCTGGTCATCGCAACATAGAAGGAAAGGAAGCACGTTAGGGATGTGTATGGCGACATACAAGCTTCACACTTCGTTTCGCTTCGAATCGGTGGAAAAACCTTTCTTCCTGTGCAGTAGCGAGGCTTACGTGGCCAACATTCGATCAAAAACGTACTAACACACTTTTACGTCACAGGCGTCACTTACAATGACTTCTGCAGAAGTTGCGGACACGAAGAAGAGGAGGAATCGGTACAACACCTTCTGTGCTATTGCCCCGGCGTGAGTAGAAGGAGACTCAGGACACTTGGTCAACCTCTGCTACTGAACCTCTCGGAGACATCCGGGCTAGAGATCCCAGCTCTGCTCAAATTTATTCTATCCACACAATGGTTCAGTAACGAGGACCGCCTTCAGTACTAAAAAGAGTTAACAGGGAATAAATATGGTATCGCAATGGGCCCATAGTTGCCTAAGTGGGAGAGCGACTTGTCGCTCTCAGCCATCGCAACCTAACCTAACCTAAAGCCCGATATTCAGACTTTTTATGTGAACCGAATCTTAAAACGAGCTACTTGAGGATAATAACTGATCAAGAACCAGTTTGAAACAAACATTTTTGGTTCGGTTTAATTTATAAACATTTAAAAATCTGATGAACTGCTTAAAGATTTTCTTGTAATGTAAATAGCCCAAATAATATGCACCGACTAAGCACTTCTCTTCTCGGTGCGTCTAATATTATAAGGTTGAAACTAATTTTTGCGTGTAGTGCTTCTAAAAGCTGAATTTTTGACGTATTCGAGCCCTTGAAACGAGCCTTTTGCAAACTTTAGATGGTTTTCATACCGCTTTGATTGAAATACCTTTTTGTTTCTACTGGATATTGGTGGGTTATTGGTCAGAATCAAGTACGACCCACATCTAAAGCTTTCTCTTCGCCCAACAGACTTATTTTGTCACCTTGAATCGTTTAGATCTTTAACAGTTCTTCCCTTTTTTATATAAAACATTCTCTACTTATATACATACATACATAGAGCAGAAGTCTGAAGTGAATGGCAATTCAAATGTCTGGAGAGAAGTCATTAACTACACGCAGCACCGCACAGTTGGGCCATTTAATGAACAAAATTGCACAAGTGAAAGAGCGAGCGAGAGAGAGGGTAGGTGGCGGTAGGGTTGGAGCACCTGTTCATACGAGTAAAACGACGACGCGTGGTCAAACAGAAATTCATGTGGAAAATCCTCGTCTCGACGCATGCGCAAAGAACTTGAATAATACCGCAACGCGAAACGCTCAAATCCCAAACAAATGCAATTTGACCGTGAAAAACAACGAAACATAAATTAATTATTATTTATTTTTTATTATTTTTTTTAGTTTGCATAATAAATTCGAAACACACAAAACCGAAAATCGTTTCGATTCACTACACCAATAGAGGACAGAGGGCAGGGTTTGGTTTGGATTGTTTTAAGGTTGCATGTGTAATTTTCATAATTTATTGATTATGTTTTGTTTTAATATTTATTGAGTTTTAAAATTAAAAAAACTAAAAAAAAAACTTATTGAAGTAATTTCCATTGATTTCCCTATGCCAAATCTTTGTGCTTACTTTGGAAACTTTTCACTTTAAAAACAAGCGCGCGCGATATTTACAGAAAAAAAATTTGCAAAATATATAAATTCTAAAAGATCGCATAAAACAATTTTTGGTATAACTTTTGTATTCGTATTTGTATTTGTTTGTCTGCACCGAGCGCCGGGATATCGTACACTGAATGTCCAAAGACGGCAAACACTTGTTATTATAACGCGTCAAAGCGTTTCATTTGGCGGCGGCGGCGTCAGCAACGACAACAACATCGTCGGCATCGACAGCGAAACACAACGATCTCGGCCCGAATCAATAAGCCACTTTTGGCTTGCCTATCCCCCGCCGCAAATGATGATAAGCTCAAGACTACTTGGGCGAGAGATAAACGCCGCAGCTTTCCTTCTTATCAGTTTTTGCTCGGCTCGCCCGATCCGATTAATGAATGAGCTAAAGCGTTAGAACTCAATCGTGTATGACAATCATATTGGACAGTTAGTTGGCTCATTACTCATCGTTAATGATCCACAAGCAAGTGATTCGTCCCCGTCCGCGTGATGAGAGTTACGAGTTGCCCATTAACCAAAACATTTGCTTTATTTATGTATAATCTACAGCGTTTACGTAAACTTGACTTACGTATGCTTACAAATCGGTCACGATCCGTATACTATTTTTTAAATCTGAAATATATAGTTTAAAGATTTAACTGGAATGCAGTAGTAAAAGTTGGTAATTTGGGAGAAACATCCCAAAAGAGTAGTCAAAAATTATGTAAGCTAGATGGTAGATCCTAGTGCTAATGCTTGCGAAATATCCCAACCATTTTTTAACAATTGAGCAATATTATTTGTTTCGAAAAGAGCACATGCGGCACAAAAACAATTCATAAAATCAACTTGTAGGAGCAACAGCAGTCTTTTTTAGTTAGATTTTGTAAGCCAGGAGACGAATAATGTTTTACAGAACAGCTTTAAAGTTAGTTCGCGGATTGTCTAACAATTTAAAGCAATAAGCTCGTTGGCAAATGAACGATTATTACTAGAGCGCAGCCAATCCCATGATAATGGTGAATGTGCTAACGATAATGGCTAGTGCGTAGTCATTAGTAGTGCCTCATATGGAACAGAGAAGAAGCTTCCATTGCATTCTGTTCCTGGTGATTTGTCTAACGGCTTTCCCTAAACAACTGAAATTGCTTAACTCTGCCCATTTTACACTTGGCCCCCCCGTATTCAAAAATCCAAATCCCAAAGCATGGAAATCATTTTAGTTTTTGGGTCATCAACAGTCTGAAAGCAGTAACGGGTACAAAAAATGACGCACATTCGCAATCTATGAACACTCCGTTACCAAACCCGACAATTGGGTTTATCGAATTGTTAGAAAACAAACATTTAAAAATGCGAATGAACCACGAACCCACTCGTAGTAGTAGTAGTACAATCGACATTGTATTTTGGATTTTTTGTGACGATTTTTTGTTGTTGATTTTATAAACAGGTTTCCCGCCACACAACCCGGATGAATGAGAGTGTTGAGAGGGTCAAAAAAAACTTGCAAACTCGCCTGCTCAGTGCCCGCGGCTTTAATTAATCAATTTTATGTTGGTTTATGATGGCTCAACTACCAGAAGAGAATGGGGTGGGTTAATGATTGGTTGCAGGATGTACCCTGATGTGATCAATTTGTAATATCAACAATACACCACATTCAGGCAAAAAAAAATAAACAAACACTAGATGTTCTATTGACAAACATGAATATTTGACTACGCAGAGAAAAAAATCGAGAACATTGGACTCGAAGTGAGTCCAATCAGTGTCAAAAGCAGTGTAAAAGATTTTGTCCGCATGCTCTCACTTAAAGCACATTTCTGCAAAAACTCAAGTCAGTTTGATTTTGTTGATGTAGTATAATTGGTTATAATCACATTTATCAATGTGAGGTTTGAATAAACAAATTGCAATAATTTGCGGCTCGCCATATTCTATAGGGTCGGACATCGGTTTACCCTTCAAGACGAACCAAGACCAACCAATAGTTTAAGTACGTTCTGAATTTTCACGAGTTATACCAATTTTTTTTTTGTTAATTTTGTTTTTTTCTCTTCATCATTAAAAAAGCTAAAAAATATTTGGAGTATTATACCAAATCATCAAATCGAATTGCTAGAATTATAAAGAATTTTCGGGAGATATTACAAACCCCTTCTGTAATATGCTGATGCTCATCCAGAAATTGTATACTTTATTATTTTATGCGCAAATGGTCTCTCATATACGCTGATTATAAATTTACCATTTTTGGGTCACACCGGCAGGGTTGGAGAGGCACTAAGTGTAGGTTGGCAGCACGGCCAACACAAGCGCAGCTGTAAAATCAGTAAACCCACATGGATTCGTAAAAAAAAGGAGCGTGAAAGAACGGTCCGTAGTATATCTTTTTTATTCAACAAGTAAATAATATAAATACCGTTTCTGTATGTATGGTAAAAACCCAACAAATGCTCAAATAATCTGTTAGGACCTGTACAAAAAAGTTTAAAAGGATTTTTAAGAAATGTCGTCACTATTATTAAATTGAATCGGACAATGTTGTAACATAATTTTAAAGCCTCATTAGTCTTTCCTTTTTCAGTATGTGTCGTTTCGCTGAAGTGTAAACAACATAGTGGTTGTAACATACCTTGAAACGCTGAAATGGGAAGTCCTGCCTAACCCTCCGTATAGCCCAGATATTGCCACTTCCGACTACTATTTGATTTCGTCGATGACGCATGCCCTTGAGGACTTTCGCTCTTTTAAAGAACTCTAAAATTGGATCGATTCGTGGATCGCATCAAAAGACTCATCGTTTTTGGAGATGGTAATGGTATCCGAAAATTGCCAAAAGGAAAGGAAAAAGTAGTGGCTAGAGATGGAGAATACTTGGAAAAATTAATTTGAATTAAATTTTTCACAATACCAGGTCAAACTTGAAAAAAAAATTCTTTAACACTTTTTTTATACAGGTAATACTCTTTTTTAATGTAAAAATCCCCTTTCCAATAAAAAGATTTTTATCAGCAGATAACAGATGGCAGCATGAGACATGCAAAGCGTATTTCAGTTCCTAGTATTCAACATAAAATAGGGAAGTACAATCAATCTACAATCGACTGCCGAAACAAAAGAACCCAACAGTGACACAAAGAAACTTATCAGACAACTAAAATACTCGTGTGCTTTAGTGGGCGTCGGACTTTCCCATTTACATAGTTGAGTTTTTTAGTGAATGATTTAAACGAATTGCATTTAAGCGTATCGACAGACAATTGATGAACTGGCTGACTGGCGGACGGTCGGTCGAATTGTTGGATAATGCTAATCAACTGTCGCTTTGATCTGACGATTGTCGATAGTTGATCGTCAATTGTTTTTTTGTTTGTGTGCCGGTTTATGTGCCCCTTGCTGATCAGAATTGAACCTTAAACTTAAACTTGGCGCGGAAAATGGCTTCAAAATTATATAGTCAAGTGTTGGGGGGATCTGCGATCTTCGAGAGATGTGGCTGTTTCGTTATGCACGCTATTGAGAAAATTAGCAGCTGTAATTGCTACATGAATTATTACGCCATGGCAATTAGGCACAAGTAATGAGCTTTAATTGTATTTTGGAAAATATTCTTGAATTTTTGACAGGCCCTCTTAAGTTATAGTACATTCACGCATACATACATATATAAAGGCATTATCTTATCGGACAAATAAATTCTTGGTAATTGCACATTTCCTACTATTTCATAATTGCAGTGATTACATGCTGATTTCGGCTGACTGCGACCGGTTGTGGTGCAGCGGTAGTGTGTGTGAATGCTGTAAGAGATAATCAGGCCTGTTCGACCCTCTTAACGGTAAAAATATTTGGTAGAAGTCTTTAATCGTACCTTAGAAATCACCAGTCATACCAATTCCGATCAGTTGGATTCGGAAACGAGAACAGGCTATTATGAAATTATAAATTTTTATACTTTACATTTACATTAAAGTACTAATTTTTTATTTTATGATTTCAGGTGAACAGTTAAGAAGTTATCAATGTCTACTTGTGAATCAGGGGCCAATAACTATATCGATACCTTTTTATACATTTAATACTTTCTTTTTTTGAGTGAAATCAAGTTAAAACATGCCATAATGACATGGTATTGTTACTCTTACAAAACAAATAAAATTACTGATAAAAAATATTCAAAAAACCTGTTTTTTTTGCTTCTCTGAGTAGGCCTAACCCCTTAAAGCAAAAGGACATAGAGTAGTCCTTGGGACGAACGCATTAATAAATTTTTTTTAGCTTGTAGTTAAGCCATGAATCTTTCAGGATTGAGTTTGCTTATCAAATTGAAAAGTCTAATAGTTCAAGCAATTTGCACTAAATTAAAAAGTTCAATATGGTACTTCGATTTGATCATAAAACTGTCAACTGTTTGTTTGGGGCTGGCGCTAAGTTTTGTAGGGCAATCGTTGTATGAAGGCCATGGCCAAGGCTGTTTCCCCTTACCAAAATGCAAAAACAATTATTAAAGCTGTTCCCTTTGAAAACATTTGTATACAAATGAATATATCTTGGTATCTATGTGTACAGAAAACCGGTGGTTGCGCCTCTTACATATTAATCAAGACAAATGACGCGTGTCGTTAAATTTTAGTGCACATTTCAAAAGTCTCAAGCAGCTGAGAAGCACCCAAAATACACTCGACGTGATAAGAATCGCATCAGGGGGGACAAAAAAGTTTTCAGAATCAAAAGCCAAAGGGCAAATTCGATAGATACGATCTTAAAATATTGTTTAAGGATTATCTACAAGTTTTATTGAATGAAGGTTTCAAGGTATTGGACACGCTATCTGGCCTACCTTTAATTCTATGGTACTTCACCTCAAGATCAAGTAACAAGAGGAGGGGACAAAATGTTGACAAAATGAATTCACTCAGGTACGTGACAAGTGATAAGGCCAGGAACAAGACTCAAGGAGGAGTACATAGGCAAGGGCAGTACCACTTAAGTTGCGCACGCACATCGGCCAAATAAAAAAATCAGATTAAAAATATCGATTTTGCCTTTTCCATATATTAATTTTAATTCCATAGATTGTATCTCTCTTAAGTGGTAAGACAGAGTACCAGGAGGAGGAGTCTCACCTGCTTGTCTTTTGATTCTGTTCTGATTTCATTCTTCAGTTGTTGTTGTTTTCATTTTGCGTCAGTATATTCGTACTTGAGTTTACGTTTCTGATAAACGATAAGGAATTATCGTTTGCAACCAAGTGACTTATTTTTGGTTTTCACACATCTGTATGTTCTTGATAGAAGGCAACGACTAGAGATTAACTTGGACACAATGTTCTTGTTGTTTGATTTTTTTATTACTTTAATTATTAACTTTTGAGTGTCTTTTGTTCTGGGAATCAGAAATTGCGTATTGAGTCATGACTGACCACCTGATTAAGCTGATAATTACCGGTAGAATATAATGGTCACGTGAAATGTTAAAACTAAGCTCAACCAGTTAGGGTCTACTATCACGAAACTATCAAATTCAAACGAAAGAAGAATATTGGCATTTCGAAAGAAGCTCAACCACTTAGGGTCTACTATCACGAAACTATCAAATTCAAACGAAAGAAGAATATTGGCATTTCGAAAGAACCAACAAACTTTTTTTTGCAATGGAATAAACAAAATCGTTGTTACGATTCGGTTAAACGTTAAAGGGCAATTAAATAAGAGTAAGATGTGTACAAATACTAAAACGAAATCTACATACAATTCTAAGAAAATATCACCAAGAAACCATGGGTCTAAAATGAACTCCTAGCCCGCGCAATTCAACTGCAAGAAACAATAATTTTTCTAAATTTAATTGCATCTCCTAAGAAAATAAGCTATTGGTAAAGAAAATCAATGGTAAAAAAAACGTAGCTGAGACATAAAAATGGACCCCCCTAGTACACAGTCTATACACTTGGTGCACAAATGTTGTTCTAAAGCACGCAGCTAGTGCACAAAAGCATTCACACACAGCACAGTAAGAAGGGTTGCGTTAATCTCTTTGATGTGGTTGTTGGAGTCTTTCCTGCTTTCCTATTTGTGTGGTCTTTCCTTCTTTAAGGCCTATTTTTATACTCTGTGCCAAAGGTACACTGATTAATTCAGTTTGTATAAAAGTATGTAACAGGGAGAAGGAATCATTTCCGACCCTAAAAAGTTTTTATATATTCTTGATCAGCATCAACAGCCGATTCGATATAGCCATGTCCGTCTGTCCGTATGAACAAACAGATCTTAGAGTTGTTAAGAGATAGAGGTTTGACATGTAAGGGACATAAACTTTTTATACTTGCAGGCAGATCAAGTTTATTTTTTCAATTTCTCAAAAATCATTTGAGTTATGAACTGGAAACTTGATGGTACTAAGAAGTTAGGCACCCCAACCGGTTGAACAAGTTCAAGAGTCTATATCGAGAGTCTATATCTCTGACACTGTGAGTGTTGAACATTTAAAATTTCTCAAGAATTATTTAAGCTATGAACTAAAAATTTAAAATTCTAAAGAAGGTCTCTATTCGGTAAGGGCGCGAAGCCCTTTGTCGCGTTGTAAGAAGTTTTGTTTTTAACTAGCCAAATTTTTCTGCGTATTCCTTTTTGAGCGAACTCATCGTGTTATCTGTTTCTAAAAATTGCTTGACGCTATTGTTATATTTTGCCTCTTTTATCTAAAATGATGATTAATTTCTATTGTTAAACAAATGATTTAACACTCAGTTCCCAGACCATGAGGCCCCAGAAATTTAGTTATCACCGCAACACGATATCCAACAGCAGCGGTGGTTTGGGCATTGTAAAATAATTTAATTTGTCTTTGTTGCCTGCTTACAAACATTTCATGTGAATTGTTTTCAAAATTCTTCGCGATTTCCCCATAATAGAGTGCTGATAAGAGGCTTGTCTAGACCAATGGTATTTCTTAATTTCTAGGTTACATCGTTATTTTCAGTTTTGAGGACAAGTAGACCTATGGTAGGGTCTTCAATCTGTTACGACTAGAATGAATCTACTCGTTGCCCTAGGCCCAAACTTACGGTTATCCGCTAATACGCAGTTTAATTTTGCCTCCTCTGGTTTATGGGCTCAATTTGTGGAAAAAATTACGGTCGAAAATGCTATCAGAGACCTATAAAGTAATATACAGATATGTAGTACTTATCATATGTATCTTGAAGAGGGTTAAGAATAAATAAGTTGACTAAGGAAATAGTTCTTTTGAAAATAAACTTTAAATTTTTTAATCAATTGTTTAAAAGTATTAGCTGAATATTGACTTTGTTCTGCAGCTCACTCATCCCTACTTTTTTTACAACAACGCCAAGAGATTGAAACAAGCTAGGCTTGTGTCTGTTTGGGCTGTGTAAGGCCAAATATTATTTATACTCTGTACCGAAGGAACATAGAGTATAATAAGTTTGTGCAAAAGTATGTAACAGGGAGAAGGAATCATTTCCGACCTTATAAAGTATATATATTCTTGATCAGCATCAACAGCCGAGTCGATATAGCCATGTCCGTCTGTCCGTCCGTATGAACAAACAGATCTCAGATGGTAAGAGATAGAGGTTTGGCATGTATGGGACAAATGCTTCTTATACTTGCAGGCAGATCAAGTTTATTTTCAATTTTTGCCACGCCCCCTCCCGCTCCCGCAAATTGGAAAAAACGTCATATCTTCCACAGTTTTGTAGAAAGAGTGTTTGTTCCATCTAGAGATAGTTAGTCATTATCAATATGTATAAATTTGCTAAAAAACTGATAAAGATCGGATGAGCGGTTCTCAAGTTATGAGCAAATAAGTGAATCACCCCCTCCACCCCCTCCCACCCATGCACAACCAATGCTGCACATTCTTAGAAAAAAAGAGAGAGAGAGAGAGGGAGGGAGAGAGAGAGAGAGAGGGAGGGAGAGAGAGAGAGAGAGAGAGAAAGAGAGAGCGCAGCAGCAGCATTGCATACAGCTCGTAATCTAGGTACAGAGTATGTTATAGTCGGGCTTGACGGACTTTCTCACTTGTTTTAATTTGCACTGACTTCGCACTGAATACGCTGCAGTAAACAGTCATCCCTAACACTACATCATCAGTCTATGATATCGGAAACGCTTCCATACCCAACGTTAGCATACCCTTTTTACTTTAGGAGTAGCGGGTATAAATACACTCTCACTAAAACTAGTTTTTCGGACGATCGTTCCTATGGCTACTGTATGCAAAAGTCATCGAGACTGCGAACTTTATGTGGTCGTATATGCTTTATTCTATGCGTTACAAACATCAAAATTTTAATATACTGCATGGGTATAAAAAGTAGTTTGGCTTTTTGTATTCTCATACCTGCTTCACCGCTTTCGTCATCAGCACTATTTAGTAGCGGTACATAGCCATCATATTTGCCACGTCCACGCCTATTACCGCCCAACAGCAGCTCACTATGCAACAGCTTGTCCATTACGCCTAATTCGGTGGCGGACAATTAATGTTGAGGCATTTTTCCAACATTTCACTGGACCGATATTCGCTTTAGCCGCCTATGTGGCGTTAATTCTCAAAGTGAACTGAGTTACTATTTTGTTTGTCTATATTTATACTCCATACCAAGGGTACACAGAGTACATTAAGTTTCTGCAAATGTATGTAACAGCCAGAATATTAATCTCCCGAGTTGCCATCACTTTCAAATTATTGTTCGCAAGCGAATTCAACTCGATTTTGTACGAAATTATCATTTTTTAATGGACTGCTGACCCTTGGACCAATGATAAGCGACTTTCGTTTGATAAATGCCCTTGTCCACAATAAGGTAGGTCTAGTAAGGGCATTTAGAGTATATTACGGTCGGACTCGACCGACTTTCTTACGTGTTTTATTGAGTTTTCTTTGCTTACTCGTTGTGCCAGACACTATTTGATCTAAAGCTTTATGAAAGAAGAAACACTTGTGTTTTTTTATACTCTGTACCACAGATAAACAGAGCGTATTAAGTTTGTACAAATGTATGTAATAGCCAAAAGAATTCATTACTGACCGTATAAAGTATATATATTCTTGGTTGTACACATTAAGTAATCAGCATTAATTATTGATCCGCCAAAAGATTGGTAAAGATCGAATAAACGATAGTCAAACAAAATACATACTGAGCATAGACTTTCGCAGGTTCAGAGAATATTACAGTCGGGACTTTCTTACATGCTTAGAATAGAATCTGTTAAATGTATAGTGGATAACAACTTTTTTAACTAATAAGGTTGAAATTTTGTCATTCCGAAAAATTTAGACAACATAACAAATATTTTTTCCAAATATCATAAATTAGTTTAAGCGACAGCGTAAGTTAAAGAGGCCCTGACCGACTTTGATGTTACCGTTACCCAAAAAAAAGGTTTAATAGAATTCCCTATTCAAGCTCTCAAGCCGGTATGTCAATAAGACGGGCATACAGATTTATAAGTATTGATTTAAAAAATTTTAAATTACATTTTTTAGTTAATAAGATTTTCTTTTGAATTAAGAGCAGGAATCCTTGAATCTACCATCTAACTAAAAACATGACACCACTTGGAATTCTCAAGTTCAAATTCGCTTGATAGTTCATATATAACGCCCCAAAAAATTTGATGGTTAAATATGTTTTTTGTTAAATCAAAGAGCAAATTAATTGATCGAAAAAATCAAATATGATTGTTATAGTTTTAACTATGCGATTTTCCCTGAGTGTGCGCAATTGGTGAAAGAGAATGTAGAAATTCTTCACACATCCTCTATGGCGATTAATGATCCGCCAATTCCTTGCATATTTTGCAGAGATTTTTCTGTTTTCAAATTACATTATGACTGTTATCAAACCGATTACACAGTTAATCGATTTAGATCGCAACAGCAAGAGTCATAATACCCAGCCTTTGAATCGCAGTTTTATTCATTTGGCGTGTTTAAAATTTTCCCATGATCAATTTGCAGTAATCTTTTAATTTTCGTACACAAAATGTTGTCGTCTCCTCAGGTGTTAAGCTTAAATATTTATTCTATTGGTTACCACAATATGGCATTGACGTCATAACAAGAAACGCTTGAGCGACTTCAACTCCAAAGTAAGCCATCACCTTAAATAAAAAACATATTTTAGATTTTTTTGCGGGCGCGTGTAAACCCTTGAGTATCTCTAAAGGGTAAAGACGAAACAATGACGCAGAGCGGCGGCGCACACTTGAGGCACCGTTGCTACAGGTGTGCTCGCCACTTGAACATCAAATTCCGTTATGCGTCGCTGATCCATAAAACGGAAGGGAGGGAGGCGGCCAAGCCAATACCCGACAATGGCAATGAAATTGACTTCGTAATTTAAAGTAAATATAAACAATATACAATTAATATTTTATTATTAAGCAAAATTTGAGGTTACTGGGTTAATGCAGTGGATTCTGTTTAAAGAGATCTGTCCTTTGTCCTTGTGTGTGGCCGTCTGTGGCCCAGTGGTTAGTGTGCTGGACTGCTGGGCGGGAGGTCGTGGGTTCGATCCCGCCTCTGAACATCTAATAATAAAAGTTTTTTTTCTTTCTTTAGAAACTAGTTTTTACACATACGGTCACCTTCACCAGCTTAGTGGCGCCAGCTGTGAAGTAACTAGCCATGAAAAAACAATTTCTCAAACTTTGCCGATCGGATCCGGCGTTAAACTGTAGGTCCCTTTCTCTTGTGCGAAAAATTTAAAGCACACACGCCAAGAGATTGAGAGAAGCTTGGCTTGGCCCCGTTGAGGAGCTGTATAGCCAGTTTTACCTTTGTCCTTATAATAGGTCCCTTGTTATAAAGGATCAAGGGACAGAGTTCTGGCTAGGATCTGTTACCAATGCGCAAGTATTTGTGTATT
Organism: Lordiphosa stackelbergi; assembly: GCA_018904235.1. Lineage (NCBI taxonomy): Eukaryota > Metazoa > Arthropoda > Insecta > Diptera > Drosophilidae > Lordiphosa > Lordiphosa stackelbergi. The sequence continues at coordinate 153,781 of JAEIFU010000077.1, forward strand.
TCGTTGGTTAAGCTCTTCAAGCAACACACTGAGCAAAAGCCCATGATCAATTTGCGTAATTGTTTGGCGTAAACTGTTTGGCTCTTGAGCTCATTAACAGTCTATTCCACTGGTATATTTTGGCTATAACTTGAGAACCGTTCATCCGATCTTTATCATTTCTTCGGCAAATCGATAAATAATGCTAATTATAACTAACTCTTAAAGATACAAACTATCTATCTATCTATCTATCTATCTACAAAACTGTGAAAGATATGACTTTTTTCCAAATGGCGGGGGCGTGGCAAAAATTTAAAATAAACTACATGTACTACAAATATACATGTTAAATATACATATCAATACTCAATCTCTTACCATCTCTAAGATCTGTTTGTTCATACGGAATGACGGACAGACGGACATGGCTATATCGACTCGGCTGTTGATGCTGATCAAGAATATATAAAAACTTTTTAGGGTCGGAAATGATTCCTTCTCTCTGTTACATACTTTTGCACAAGCCTAATATACTCTGTGTACCTTTGGTACTGAGCTCATAGGGCGCGATGAAATGGGCACCTCCGATTACCGTACCGCTGAATCCAATAGGTACGCTTATTAAATGTTAATTCTTAAGACAATACCAGGCCTAAAGTTTGAAAGCTCCATTGCGACTTGAATTAAATCCAATATGTTTTTAAGTACTACAAGTCTATTTGTTAAAGCAGCTGAAACCGCTGATATTGGCTACAACCCTCGGCTGATTTTGTTGTTGTTATGCTTCGACTATCATTTGGCAATGGCAATGGGCAAACGCAATCGTGTGGCGTGTTTACTCAATATAAATAACACAAAACAAAAGTAACAGTTACTAGGTTAAGCCTAATGACAAGCAAGTGCAGCGCGCACTTTTTGCTTGCTTGCACTCGACCTTCAACTTGCCACTTGTCAAGGCGGCAACAAAAAAAACATCAGAAAAATGATAAACAACAAAATTCATAATTAATACCAAATAAATTGTTCGGAAAATTAAGTAGGTGCACTATGTAATGTAAATAAATAAATGGCATGCCAAATGCATTAAATGCTAAAAATAGCGTGCAGCAAATTATGGGAAAAGCAAATAAAAATGTCAAAGCAAAAATTTTAAAACTAACATAAGAGAGACCAAAGCGAAAAGGCATTTAAATTGCAATTTTTTAACAAGAAAGCCAAAGAACAAAATGGTACTCCCAATGTTTGCACTAGGGTAGAATATGTGGTTTTATTCGAGGAATTGAAGAGAAATAAACAAAAATTTCAATTTTTAGAAGAAATGTGGTGTTTGTGTCCTACTCAATATATTTATTATATCATTGGTAGAGTAAAGCACAGAAATAAGCCTAAACTAGTAAATTTTAAGGCATTCGCTAACACGCAATACTGTTTGTATTGTTCTCTTTCTTTTCAGAGAAATTCATATCTAAATCGACTATTCAGACAAAGTAATTGGGTCGGAGCTGCTATTCCTCATTTGAACAGAAGTGGAGAAAATGCGTTTAACTGTATGTCCCTTTCGCTTGTGTGAAAATTAGAACCTCACAAGCCAGGAGACTGAGAGAATCGACATCGTTTTGCTGATCAAATAAAAATTACAAAATTATTAACAGAAACTCAAGTTTTCTAGCCTAGTGCAAACTGGACACATACATATATTTTAACTAAAAACTAAAACAATACACACTTAAAACTATAAATAGATTGCAGTTGTAATGAAGTCAAAGAAATAAAATTTGATAGATGAAATATAAATAGCTTACGTATAGGTCTGCGACGCAATCTGGGCGCATTATTCTCGCCACCACTGTTTATGCTGCTGTTAATCGGCTTCATGTTTGTTGTGCGACTTTTCAACAATAAATGGCAGAGCGGGCGGTTGTACGTAGGCGATTAAATTTGTTGCAACGATAATAAAAAAACAAGAAAGAAAAAAAGAAAAATAGAACCAAGATGAAAGTAGTATACAAAAACAAGCATTACAGACAGTTAAAGCTTGCCAGCTCGCCGAACTTTAGGGCCAGCCAGTGAGAAAAAAGTACCCTGCAATGCAGATAACGGTGGCTGCCGAAATAACCGATTCACACTTTTGATTTGTAACTTTGTACCTCTCTTGTTCTGTCAGAGACGCGCCAACGACGAACGAGCTCAATGTTCGACGGCAACTGAAAAGACCAAACGAAAAATCTTTGGCACTGACCGACCGACCGGCAAACCAAAACCAATTGCAGAGCCCCCCCCCCCCAGCAACAACAATTACGCAAACACTTATGAGCAAAAAAAAGAGCATGGGCCTACGCAGAAGGAAACTCATCACAGAAGCGCGAAGTTGGATTTAAGTCGTGCCTGAATGACACATGTCTAAAATGAAATGGAAAAGCAACGGCAACTACTTATCACAACAGTTGTTGAGGATAAGATAAGAGAAAAGAGGAGGTGCGCTCTGGGACCAGGAGCTATTTACGGCGGTGGAGAGATGAGGGAAGAAGCAGACAATGTTGATAAGTCATTAAAATTGAATTGCTTGAGCTTGTTTGCATTTAAAAGATTGTAAAAATATATAAGAACTAAACTAATTCTTTTGGTATGGAGAGAGATACAAAAAGTTTCAACTATTTTCGAACTGGTGTTTCTTTAAGCCAAAAAAGCTATAAATTATGGAAATCTTATTAGGTCGAGGTTCACGGAGCGGTCTTAAAGGGTCGCTGGACCCACATAGGTACAGGCTCGAATCCGGTTTCATATTTCTTTTCCTCGTGTAAACCAACACACTTTTTGAAAGTTGTGCACAATATGAACGAAAACGAAAAAAACAAAGCTAACTTCGTATAAGCTGTTTTAATATATTTTGCAGATTTTACTAATAGGATACATATCTACTGCAATAAGGCTTAACGCCAAAACTCGAGTTATGTCAAAATTGAGATTTTAATACCAATGGCTTCCCCGGCTTTATTTTTAATTTTCCAAATCCAAATTGCACACCAATCCCATTAGTGGTTACAAAGATATAACGGTAAATAAAAACTACAAAACATAGGGTTAAGAAGTCCAAATAAGATTTGGTCTATAAGACAATATACTATTATTATTGCCACAGATATATGTCATTGATGACCGATTTAGGTGAGTTCACAAATGTTAGATTCTTATAGGTTACTTTTAAAATTGAGCACTCTAGTATTAAAAACATTAAAGTTGATTTTTACTAAGAACCATTTTCTGATCGATCTGTTCAATGGCGCCATAAGGCAATTCGAATATTGTAGAGTTTCAATTTTCTAACCCTAAGATTTTCCTTTCTTTTAGTCGAACTCCCCAAGTGTCAACAATAGAAACAGCTACTCTGTCAATGGCGTTGCCATAAGCAGAGAGTGTTTTAGCTCAGTGTGTACAATGGCAGAAGGGTACGGGTCCCCTTTATTGAAAACCGACTACTCCCACGAGTTGTACATCGATAATGCAAGGGAAAGTGTTTCATTCTTTGTTATATAATATTGAAATGAATAAATTTTCTTATATTTATATGAATCCCGAAAAATAGATATGGGCTTTTCCATTCTGTCGAACCGTGACCGTCGTACAAAACGAAAATGGAAAAAAGTCAAATTAAATCGAATTTATAATTCGTTTTTTACTGTATAATATAGCTCTTAGCAAACACTTTAATTAGTGTTAAAGTATATATCAATGACAAAATTGGAAGCTATTCGAACGTGACAAAAACAGAAGTGGTTTTCGCGAGCAGCTGTATAAAGACAAAGTTTAGCGAAACCTAACACAATAACTAAGCCCAAACAATCTTAATATCTCATGAATGAATAGTTCTTTGAAATGTATATTATTTTATTTAAAAATTCTGAGTACATTTTTTGCAAAAAAAATATTTATCTCTGTCGATACGTGACATCTTTTCCATCATTATATTTATAATGCTATGATGCGAAGCAAAAACTTACAGTTAATTGCATTGGCATAGTTTCTTATGGTTTATTATGCATTCTTGTATAGCCCTTTGTACCATCAGAAAGATTTTAGATAGCGAAAGTCCATGCAATCTATAGTCACTTTTATCCAAAATATTAAGCAAATTTAATGTCAAAACGAGCAAAATCGCGCTAGCACGGCCGTGAAGCCGAATATATCCAATTGGGTTATTAGTAAACGTAAGATTAGCTTACATTAGTTTAATTTGATTGATTCCCTATGAAAATTCGATCATATACACTGCCATGCACTTAAATAGGGACAAGCATTTTAACGCGAATATACAACAATTTGACTGAAACAATCAAATTGAATCAAAAAATTTTTTTAATAAACGTAGTCTTCGTTAAATATTTTTTTAAACGAGCTCTTCAAAAATGGCATATTTTCATCATGCACTTGAATAGGGACAAACGTGATTTCATTCTGAGTAAAACTCCGCGCAATGAAGTTGATCTTTTGTCCACATATAAACGTTTTAAATAAAAAAAAATTACTATGGTGGGCGGTAAAGCAATAACTGATGTAGAAAAAGGCAAAATAATGGCTTTTAAGGAGTGAATCCTTACGTACAGGCGAATTGCTGAAAAAAATTTGAATAATCTAAAGTGTTGTATGCAATTTTCTTGAAAACCCATCAAATTATGGGAATAACATAAAAGACCGCACCAAAAAAACATTTTCACGTACTGTAGAGCAGCGAATTGTTCAAAAAGCTTCATATTTACACCGTTCAGGTTCAAAAAATCATACAAAACTACAATTAAACGCAAGTATCGATAAGGTACGGATAGCTATTCATAAAGCTGAATGTCTAAGAAGATTAATACTAAAAAGAACCCACCACTTAATGCCCAACGTAAAGATTCTCGTCAAGTTTTTGCTCGAAATTGTACAACGTAAAACTTTTATTTTTTTTTCATTCTACATATTATTCTAACTTTTAATTTTTGCTTTTAAAAAGGCACCCTAACGTACATATGTATATCGCATGTTGCTTGACATGTGGATGGCGGAACTTTGATTTGCAATTGCAGACATAGCAATTCAATCAGCTGATTTTTGTTTTGTTTGTGAGTGTGGCCGTAAATAATATTCGTCAGTGGAACAAGGAAAACATCCACTTTGCGGCGAGAATGTGATTGAATGTGCGCCAGTGGAACAAGGGTATTACTTAATCCAAATGTTACAATCTTGCCGAGAGTACATACACTTAAATTTTTTAACAATAACAAATAACAAGGTATTCACTGTAGTTGCATATTCCAAATGAACCAGTACAGTTGAACAGCTCACTAGCAACAGTTCCTTGTCACATCGACTGACAAAAAAGAATAATAAGAACCAGTTCAATGAACTGACACTGCCAGGAACAGTGCTGAAAGTTGCCCGTGACATTGGCACACTTAGTTGACCTCAACAGCTGATGAAACAAATATGTATGTACATACATCCCTATGTATGTATGTACATATGACACTTGCAATTTCTTGACCCAGTTATTGATGGCATGAAATCCGAGGCCAGAGTCATTCATTCCAAAAAAAAAAAAAACAAAAAACAGAGCAGACAGGCAGCAACGTAAACAAAGCTTGTTGGAAACAGGGAGGAAGAAGCCGGGGCCGGGTCAGTTTTTCACGCGTTCATTAGCTGTTTATTGATTTAGGGGAAGAGACATAGAATTAAACACGTGTTTCATTTCGCACATTTATACTATTGATTTTTAACCCACAAGTGAGACCGAGAGAGCTTATTTCATAATCAAACGAAATAATGTGTTTGCAGCAGGACGACGTGTACTTTTTGTTTATGTTGTCTGACAATGATTAAACACAAAACAATACCACGAACACACCTACTACAGATAATATATCAAAAACAACACAAAAACAGTTAACTGTAAACTACACAAACACAAACTCACATCTCTTCCAGACAACTTTAGTCGCGGTAACAGCGCGAACTTGAAGTTTACTCCTGGCTTCATTGACTTGCAATTTCGAACTGAAGGCAGCGGCCGCAGCAGATGGCAACAACAACAATAATGTAAGAAAAGCGCAGAGTCAGACGGCGGCGATGTTTTCCACCCCATTCTGTCGGCTAACAAAACAACAACAACAACCAAACTATCGTGGGCTTTTAGTGATGGCCCAGAGATATACATTCGATTAATAATCGATAAATAGGTCACAATTTTAAAACAAACAACAATTACGTTAATGGTACTGCATTCTATAGAAATTTGTTTTTCTTGCCAATGTATTTTACATACAAATGTATGTAAGTATGCATCCTGACTCTGACTCGTTAACTCAAGCGAATGCTTTTTATACCCTTGTAGTGGGTATATTAAAATTGTCCGAATGTTTGTAACGCACAGAAGGAAGTTTGTAACTCACAGAAGGAAGCATCTCCGACCACATAAATTATATATATTCTTGATCAGCATGACGAGCTCAGTTGATATAGCCATGTCCGTCTGTCCGTCCGTCCGTCTTCTATGCTATCTCCTCAGTCAGTTTTAAAGCTATCGTAACCAAACTTTGCACGAAGTCTTTTGGTACAAATACGCTGCACATTTGTCGGAACTGGCCTGATCGGATGACTATAGCATATAGCTGCCATAGGAACGATCGGTTGAACAAGTAGTTCTAGTGAGAAAAACCTTTTTTGTTTTCAATGCTATCGCTACCAAACCTAGTATTTATAAGTTTTTTATGCTTTCACAAAATTTCAACAAGTTTTATGCAAATCGGGCAACTATATAGTATAGCTGTCCTACAAAAGATAAATCTGAAAAAAAGTTTTAGTATGAAAAACTTGTTTTGGTTTCAATGCTATCGCTCCCAAACTCGTTACTGATCAATATGATTTGCTAACACATGATTCTGTCAAGTCTGATCCAAATCGGATGACTATAGCATATAGCTGCCATAGGAATGAGCGTCTAAAAATAGTTTTAGTGAGAAAAACTTTTTTGTTTTCAATTGTAGTGTTTGTACGTTTCAGTTATAAATATTAACTGTCTCAACACAATTTGAGAGAGTGTGATCAAAATCGGATAAATATATCGTATAGCTGCCATATAAATAACTGGCAGCTATGTTTTTTGTACGTTTCAGTTATAAATATTATCTGTCTCAACACAATTTTAGAGAGTTTGACCAAAATCGCCATATAAAAAACTGGCAGCATAAATATATCATGCAGCAAGGGTATATAAACTTCGGTCGAGCCGAAGTTAGCTTTCCTCTATTTTTTTATGTTTGCTTTGCGCTTGCTCCTTTTACCGTTGTTTTTCGATTTCTCTGTCGACGTCAAGATCATTTCAATGCCACTGCGTCTCTTCATTTCGTTTGTTAACGGCGTAGGGCTTGGTTCTCAAACAAGATTTGTGCAAAACTCAAATAAAGCGTAGTGCCTATCTTTTTGTTTTATATTTTTTTAAATATTTATTTTAAGTGCTCGCTCTCTTTCCGTGTGTGTGCACAGCTTAAACAATTTGCTTGAGTTGGTTTATGTGTTAAATTTTGTTTAATTTTTTACAAGGTAAAAAAATCGCCATGTTCAATTCGGTCTATGTGTGTGTGTGTAGCTATATAGACATCTCACTCTATCGTGTGACACATAATGCAAAAAAAAACCGTTGCTTTTCTTTATACTGCATTTTTTGAAGATGATGGCCGAACAACAACTGCAGCGTCCCATTACTTCGGGCAGCCGTCAGGCACCCGATCCGTATGACCAATACCTGGAGAGTCATGGCCTTTATCGTAAACATACAGCTCGAGATGCCTCCAGCCTATTCCGTGCTATTGCCGAGCAGATGTACGACACCCAAATGTTGAACTATGAAGTGCGCTTGGAGTGTGTCCGGTTCATGACCCAGAAGCGACGCATCTTTGAAAGGGTAAGACGGTGTATGAAGGTGAACTAAGTACCAGCACTGAATTTGATTACCAATTTTTTATTTTAACAGTACATCGCAGGGGATTTTGATGCCTACATGCTGGACATGTCGAAACCCAAGACATATGGCACTTTGCTAGAGTTACGCGCCATGTGCTGCATGTATAGGTGAGTGTGGTGGAAAAATCTGTTAGTTCATCATTGAGATTCTTTTTCTTTTGCGCAGGCGTAATGTCATTTTGTATGAGCCCTTCAATATGGGCACTGTGGTCACCTTCAATAGACGCTATCGGGATATCTTTCGGGTCTTCTTCACCACAGTCAATCATTTTGATTCAGTGTATGAGCTGGAGTATATAGAAATGGCGGCCATTTCACAGTGTAAGTAAAAGGAAGTATTGGTTTGTTGGTTATTTTTACAATATCCTTGAAAGGAAGGCATTCTTTTACTCTCGAATCATATTTCCAATAGGCTTAAGACGGGGGTAAGGTTTTAAAGGCGAAAAACAACAAAATTTCAATTAAAAATATCAATAAACAATTTGTGACAGCGAAACTCCGGAGGCGCCTCGAGAAAAAGTTGTTGTGCACATCACAGTTGGTGAACATCATAGCTCGTCGCCGGATCATCTAAAAAAGGTGTGTTTGAGAGGTAAATTTGTTCCCGAAGAGCCTCTTTTTTTTTTTTTTTTTTTTTTTTGGCAGCATTTGAAGTGAAATAATCTATTTTGTTCTATGAATCTATTTGTTCCCGAAGAGTTTTTTTTTTTTTTTTTTTGGCAGCATTTGAAGTGAAGTAATCTATTTTCGCTCAAAGTATTTGGTCAATTTGTTATTATAAATTATTATTAAAAACATATTACCTTTCAAACTCGACTTTTTTTTCAGATGATCCGGTAATGAGTTATTCTTTAACGTGTATATAATATAAGGGATATCCTTTGTAACGACTTTTCTCCATTTTAGCTATTACCTTCAAGTTGCTGTATAAAATGTTGTTCAAGCTGCCCGATGTCAATTTTGCCATTGAGAGCATGTTGCATCCGCACTCCTTTGAATGGGGCCAATATGAGGCAGATTTCGACGATCAAGGCTATATGATACGTTTACGTTGCGGCAATGGACGCTTCTTTGAACTGGATCTGCCCGATAATACTAAATGCATATTGGAAAACTATAAGCTATGCAGTTTCCACAACAGCTCACAGAGACTGGAGCGTGAACAGCATCAGCTTGTGCGTGTTGGAAGCGGTATAGCTAGACGGGACTTAAAATTGGACATTGGTCAGGGGGCTGTGACAGAGGATGACAGAAGCGAAGTGTTGCTTATGTGTCCAAATCGTTTGGTTTCCTGTGTGCGCCAGTTACTGGATGATGGTAAGAGCTTTTTTTAGGGAGGTATACCAACTGATGATTTATTTTGTAGGGATAACACCGTTTCCTTACAAAGTGGCCAAATCATTGGATCCGTTTATGTATCGAAACATTGAGTTTGATTGCTGGAATGATTTGCGCAAGGAGGCCAAGCGGTATAATGCCTATGCGGGCGACTATAACTTCAAGGTAATCTTAAACTCAAGAGATGAGTCATCATGCATCATTCATCCACATCATTATCCTCTTTCATATCCATATCCATGTGTTAACAATCTGACTTCTCTCCCTCTGTTGACCCTGTTTCGTCCTGCCTTTTCTTTTCCAGGTCGGAGCTAAATGCCGCGTGGAGATGGAGAATGATTCCGAGTTGTACATTTGTCACATACAAAAGATCTCCACAGACAAATCCTACTGTATTGTCTATGTGGAGCAATTCGGCAAAAAGCTATTGGTACCTACCCTCAGACTTCTTAAACTTGGTTCTAGTGTTTCTCCTCTTTCAATCTTTTTCAGTTCACACGTTAATTATTTGTCTTCCCTTTCCTTCATAGGTACCATACGAGTCGGTGCATCCGTTGCCGCCCGATGAGTTCCGTCCCTGGACTATGCCCTATCGCTATCAACGTCAATTGCATCGTATGCATTTGTCCAAATTTGTAAGCAAATCCAATAAGATGCAAAAATGGAAGAAGACCACCAAAGTTTTTGACATGGGCAACTATTTTGAAGCTACCAAATGTGACATAGTACAGATGCATCAGTACATACAACTGGATCATTGCTATCAAAGTGAGCATAGGCCACAGCAACAGCAGCGAGAGCCAAGGGAGCAGGTAGCCGAAGTCCAAGAGTTGCCCAATCCTGAGCAAGAACAGCGGGAGCCGCGCTCCCAGCTGCATCATAAGATGTCAAACCAGCATACTACCACGATGCAGGAAGCCTCCGCCCATGCCGCTCCCACTACTTCAGTTAACCATTTTATGAACTATTTACCCATGCAAGGCGGTCGACCTGCGCCCAGCTGGACCACCACTTCACCATTAAGTTTGACGGAGGAGTTTCAGTATCCTGTACCATCAGCAGCCGTAACTCCTCCTGTTACCGCCGAAGGCTGTATGTATATGCCCTTTGGGGGTTATGTGCAGCAACCTCCTCCAAATATGCCAATGCCCCCACCACCGCTGCCATATATCCCTCTTTCCGCAACCCTGCCGCCACATCAGCCGCAGGCTAGGCGTTCGCTTCAATTTAGTGGTGAGGATTTGCCTGCCGATGTGGGCACATTGCGTTACTTTTACAACATGGGCGTGGATATGCATATGCGTATGGCCCACCAACAGTTGCCACAACCGGAGGAGTGCATCAACACTTTCAATTTCAACAACACGGACCAACTTCAGCAGCAAAAAAGTTACTCCAGCGAAGAGGCAGCCAATGCCATGGTAAACCCAAGCACACCACCCTCGGCCGAGGCAGTCGTCCATAGTGAGCCAATCTCAACTAATGGTGGGGATAAGTCACACATTCGTTCCAAGCGCTCAAATAACTTCTTTAATCAAAACCAACGCGGTAAACGTCCGGATCCCCTACATGACATTAAGGACAACCTTGGACTTGCGGTGCTATTGCCCACACCCACACCCACTCCTTCTCCCAATACCAGTGGCAATCAATTCAATTTCTATCCCACATCTCCGAGTGGACCATCCACTCATCTGGCTAGGCCAACGCTTATGCGGCAGCAGGCACCGCCGCCACCACCGCCGGGGACCATTTTCTTTCACAAAGCTGGACCGTCAACATTGGGAGTCGGCAATGGACAGCAGGTAGATCGATATGTAGAAATACTAAGTTTTTATTAATCTATCTGTAGCAATAAGAAACAATAGCATTACTAGAGTTATGTAAAAATTGAGATTTTAATACCAATGGCTTTATCGGTTTCAATGCTATATTGTGTCAAAGTTTCATACCAATAGCATGAGTGTTTGCAAAGGTGTAATGGTAACACAAAACAACAAAAGTCTTTAGAAGTCTAATTAAAGTCTAAAAATATTCCTCTTCATGACCAAATACTTCTTTCCAGAGATTAAAACCGAAACGAATAACGGTTTGGGTTACTGTTTTGGCCAATCGCTTTTTTCCGGTTACGGTTATATTACGGTTATGAGATATGGGTTACGGTTAGGGTTACGGTTATTAGCCTTATCCTGTTTCGGGTTCCGATTTCGGTTACGGTTATCAGTATGAAATATTACTTTGACAAATTTTATTTTATATTTATATTTGGAATTTCATTTATTCAGTAAATATACTTAGTTCAAACTTATAATACGGAATTTTCACCATTATTTTCAACTTGGTTTCTGAAAACACCCGTCTGTTGAACTGTACCGAGTAAATTAGTTAATCGTTACCTAAATTGTAGGCAAATAATCAGCCGCCGTAGAAAAAGAAAGAAAATGTGTTTTAATCAAAATCTCACCGCGGCTCTGGAAATTATCAAACAATTTTTGGCTCCTACAAAATTTCCAGCGTCTGAGTACCTAGCTTTTATGCTATATAACTGTTTAGCACCAATGTATATAAAATACTTTCCAGGCACTTCCTAATTATGTCAGCCCATTAGCAACAGTACGGCGCATAATAAAAAAGCAGCCAACTTTAGTGATAAACTCATAAGGGTTTTTAGGTTACGGTAATGATAACCGGTTTTGTAAATAAAGGTTATACGGTTACGGTTATAAGAAAATTTTTTTTTTCGGTTATGGTTACGGTTTCGGTTTCAAATTTTAAAGTGTTTTTAGCGGTTACGGGTTACGGTTTCGGTTACGGTTTTAATCTCTGCTTCTTTCACATTTTCTCTCTTTCTCCCGAAACAAATTTCGGTTCCGGTTCCGGTACGTGATTTAAAATTATTTATTCCGGTCAACGGGTTCGGTTTCGGTATTAATCGCTGGTTAATACTCATAATTATTTTTGGTCTGGTCGTATCATAAAGATAATAAGTAGTTTCGAGGCGTTACACATTCATTGAAATTAAACAGGAAATTCATAAGTGTGTATGAGATGTCGCGTCTAAGTATTAATTTTCTTTGGTCTAACCCAGCGGTGGGCAGCAAGAATAACGGAAAGGATACAACAACATTTTTATATTTGTCATTTGCTTTCGATCACCGCGATGCAGCGTGTGTTTCTTGTAAAATCTATTGCGTTGTGGGTTTAGGTAAATAACGGGCCGGGTTGAGCGGGTAAGAAGGGCTATGAGGCTGCCCTCTGCTGGTCTAACCAAAGCCCATTCATGTTTTTGGCCTTTATATACCTATACATTGACATTAGAGATAAAAATATATAAGTGGGAACAGCTTATCGCTTAACAAGCATTACTACACATTCCTTCCTTTCGTACGATGCCGTTCACTTTATAAAATTGTAATTGTATTAATTTATTTTCATGATAGTCGCCAATAGTATTAAAATATGTCAATAAATTGAACAGAACCGTTATCTATATTGCGGTTTTTGGCTCGGGTCAGACACTTTCATGGGACATTGTTTTCGGTTTGGTTCTCTAGCACAAATTAGCAATCCGGTTCAAAACCGGTTTGCGTCCCTGGTACCTTCTTAGAAATTACTTAAGCCTGCTCTTTAGATTTCAAAGTGATTGATGATCTCGTTAATACACATGCTTAGCTGTTTTTATTTTGTACACGAACCCTACCATGCCCAATATTGGGTGTGCGCTATAAGTGTGCTTTTCCCCTGTACCCAGGTTTACCGAACTAATGGACCCGCCCCGTGAATCTGAGCCCGAATAGTTTTGGTTACGTGTAGTCTCCTCAGCGTCAGGGACATCAATTTGGAAGTAGGAGGCGAACATTTGTTCTTGGTATCCCAGATTAGGTATCCCTTGGTTAGGTCATTCAAAATCAATTTTTTTTAACGTCATAGAAGAAAAATCATATCCTATTTATATGTTCACAGCTTTACGCGTTTTAGCTGAACGTTGATGAATCAGTAGTCGGTCAAGACAAACTGGAATTCGAATTGAAAATTGTAACTGTGACAATAAAGAATAACCCCACAAAGCAAATATAACCTTTAAATGAATAAGGGCATTTACATCGAACGGTCCACCGTGACCAACAAATTTCAAATGGTGAAAACCACTTTGTTTTATCATATTTTCATAGGGAAACTATCAAATTGTATTAAGTAAATACAATCTAACTTTACTTGAGAATCGTTCATCCGATCGTTATCATTTCTTCCGCAAGTCGATAAATAATCCTTATTACAGAATATCTCTAGAAGGTGCAAACCATCTATCTATAGAACATTGGGAGTTTTGACGTTTTTTCAAATTGCGGGGCGGGATGGGGCGTGGCAAAAATTGAAAATTAACTTGATCTGCCTGCAAGTATAAGTAGAAATTTATGTCTGTATATGTCAAATCTCTATCTGTTACCCTCTCTGAGATCTGTGCGTTTATACAGGCAGGCAGACGGACATGGGTATATAGACTTAGCTGTTGATGCTGATCAAGAATATATACTTTATAGGGTGAAAAATGATTCTAACATTCACTTGTTAAAAATAATTTCATTTAAATGTTGCCCGCCACTACGCCATAAATGGTCCATTCGGATGGTGAAATTTTAAATCACTCTTCCCAGCATTGCTGCGGGTATCTCGCGAATTACGCGATTAATGTTTGCTTCAAAGTCTTTAATCGTAGCTAGCTTATCGACAAAGACTTTTACCTTCACGTAACCCAACAGGAAAAAGTCCAGTGGTGTTGTAACATGATAGGCGGCCATTTAACAGGTCATAAACCATATAACGCAATCAAAAAATTTTGGTTCAACATCAAATTAATCCATATCTAGCAAATCGGAAAAATTTTTTGTGGGAGATGCAGCCCTGATTTTACAGATCAAACTAATTGGAACACTGTGTTCCGACTAAACTTTCTAATAAGAAAATTTACAAACCGACCGTCGGCGAAATCGCTAGAGATTTCCATGTCACCCCCGAAAATATAGCTTCATTCATTGACTTACGTGATCCTAGTTCCTAGTAAACCGAACCCAATGGTTTTCTCTAACGGGTTTTGGTACGATTCAAAGGTTGATTCAGAACCTGGATCATTCGTCTGGATTTCTTCCAATCTGTTTTTCAAGTATTAGTAAAATATATTATTTTGATCTTTTCTCCTTCTCTATTTTTCAGAATCCCTTTGCATGGGGCATGGCAGCACCACCACCGCCGCCCAATATAATTAGCCTGTCGCGTTATGACCTACTTGGCAATTTTCCTGTAGAAAACAATGCAACCGTTCAGGCTCAAGCATCACCAACACGCCATCACTAGGTGACAGATCGGGAGGAGACAATTTTTATACATGTATTCCCTCACCCTGCAGCACTTCATTTTAAATTTTGTTTTAAAGTAACAAAAAATCGCACAACTATCATATTACACACACACACATGCACTTCATTTAAACATATGTTTACTGTAATTTAACGCATTTATAACTCTTAATTCTTCTATTATACGTATGATACAACCTCTTATCTACGGCATAATTTAAACCATTTTCTAACCAACTTGATTTTAAATTTTTAATATTTCTTGCACATTTTAGGAGACTTTTTAGAACAGCTTAAAAGCAACATTATTTATACTTTAATTTAACACTGTTCAGCTTTTGGCCTTATATAATATTTCCCCAACAAAGTCCATACACATACACACATACAAATAAATCAAAAACATAATTTAGAAATTTTCTGCTATACTGAGTATCAGCTTGGTGAGTTATGTCCTCCATAAGGCTACCGTGGGAGCGCATTTGGCTGGGCTAATCAGGGTATGTACACACAAATATATATTTATAAATATTTCATGTTTTTTTTTATAACTCCTTACCTGACCCCAGCAAACGGTTTGTAGTAAACTCAGTAGGGTTATCTACAGCCATAGGCGGAAATGTTGTGTCATTCCCTCCACCCACCACCTGTTGAACTTGTAACAGTTTTTGGAAATATTTTTATTTATTACAACTTTACCGCGCGCATTGCCAGTTTTTTTTGTATTCTTCAGACTCTTGATTATTTTTGCTTACAAACTGAAAACGTTTTATAAAAGTGTCGCATTTTTATGCTGATTTTTCAAATCAAGAAATGGGCTGGCAAATGATGACCTACATTTGGAATATTTGTCGTGCAATCTGTCGATAGTCATCAAAATATGGAACTTGTTGTCATGTAATTTTTGTTGTTGTTCAGGGGTTGTGTGCAATTAGAGTCGCTTGGTTGGGCACTGGGAAGGACACTCGAGTAACGACAATTTATAGAGTTGGATTTAAAAAAGTTGTGCTGGTGTCAATAGTGTCTAAACACTGTGATCATACTGCTTCTTACACAGATTAAAATAAAGGTTAGGACATATTCGGGGGTGCCACAGAAATCTCTAGAGATTTTGCCGACGGTTGGTTTGTAAATCTCTCGAAAAAATTCGTTGGTGCCACAGAACTTCTAGAGATTTCATTTTCTAATTAGAAAATCTAGTTGGAGCACCAGATGTTCCAATTGATGTTCCATCTCTAAAAACAGGGCTGAATCTCTCGCCAAAAAATTTCCCTTATTTTAGATGTGGGTTAATTTAATGATTAACTGAAATTTTTTGATTGTGTTATATATTTTATGATGCATTTTTAAATAATAATTCAATTTTAAATCGCGTTCTCCACCAATATAATGCAAAATTTAAAATTTTGTTGACGCTAAAATAAGGTGTTAGTTTCCATCCCTGAATCCGCTAGCTGTCCAGTAGGGTGCGCCACTTCGACTTAAGGCGCTAGTGAGAAAAGAGCTTTGCAAAATCTCCTAACAAAACATTAGAGGTTTGAAACCAACCAAAAGATATTTCGGTGGCACCTAAGAATTGGAGTTCGGTTGGAATTTGGTTGGAAGAGGTTTCTGTGGCACCCCCGATTAACTCGGACGGCCCTCTTGGCCCTTAGTTGATCCGTTGTGTTTCTTACCATGCCAGCCTATTCTTGGAGAATCCATTGGGTTACCTTATACCTCATAGTAAAGAGGATAATGTAAGTCTTATCCGCATTGAAACTAACAAGAAATTGGAATGAGACTCAAAAAGAGGCGAGTATGTTTTTTCCAATGTTTCCGCAAAAAGTTTCCACGACGGATGGTTTTGAAACATTCATAATATCGCAATTGGTAATGAATTTATAAGTACGATCTTAAAACCAAACAAGAGTCCATACTATAATCTAATCGATATGGTGCAACAGTTTTGAGATCGTCAGGCAAGTATAATATCCCTTTATCACAAAGACGTTTAGAATTAGTAACAATATATATACAAAAGCAAGAAGCTAAATTACCGGTTCGAAATCGGCCTTTGACAATATCGCTTTCATAAGACTGTGTGGGTAAATCGTAGTGGTGTTGTAAGCCAATTAACAGCAAAAGTATCTCAATATATTTAAAATCTAAGAAAAATCTATTGTGTGGTGTTTCATTTAATCAATTTTCTTAGTTTCACCTCTATGGACGGTGTACTAACCACTTGATAAAAACAGATTATCAGCGATCTTGCTATTGCTCATAACTTGACTACCGTTCATCCGATCTTTATCAATTCTGTGATGGATTGATAAATAATGCTGATTACTAAATATGTCTAAAAGGTTCGAACCATGTCCCTACAAAACTGCAATTTTAAGTGGTGTTAAGCCAAAGTCGGTTTTGAGTTACTTATAGTCCAAGTAGAAAATCACGGTGGCTAGAGTGAGACGGATTTTGTCCCAAAAAATCTCAGAGAACATAAATGAGAACGAACTGCTGACCTATTTCTGAGTAAAATGGTATCGACTGCTCTCTACCGTTCCGTCTATATTTCAGGGCACGGAGCGCGGTCAATATTGAAAATATCCATCATACACTTCGGGAATTCCATACACTTTGAGAATTAAAGCCACATAGGAATCTAAAGCCAATCTCGGTCCAGTGAAAAATGGGATAAAAATGTCGCCATTTTGAAATATGCAGTTTAAAACTGATGGAGTTAATATAGAATCAAATGGACGAAGAGACAAACATAGCTTAATAAACTCGGCTTGTCATGCTGATCAAGAATATATATATATGTGTATACTTATCTGCGTTACAAACATGTGAACAATTTCGATATGCACTCTTCAAGAGTATAATAATGTGCGCATGGGATCTGAGCAAAAAAGCACAAGTAAGAGCGACTGAACAACTGAGAAACAATGTCAATAAAGTGAGTTCCACAATCGGTTAGCAGCTGCTGTTAGTTAGTTTCCTAAGAACTTAGAAGTTCTAACTTAGAACTGACAGTTGTTCCATTAAATGAGCAGTCTTACCCATTCCTAGCAATCGTTCTAAAATAATTTGTACAAAGTTTTTAATAATATTCTTCAAAATTTTTTTTATTTGTTTGCAAAGAGACTCGGTTGCTATTCCCAATATCTGTTTGGTTTTTGGGTGGCCTTATGCGTCCAAGCTGTGTTCTTGTGTAAAAACATAATAACTAAAATTTGCCCACATCCCGGACTGTCAGGAGTTGGCAGCTAAGCCCGGCACATTGGCTTAGTAGGAGGGAGCGCCATAGCCACTGGCTCCAACAGATGGACCAACACCATATTGCTGACCATGCCCATATTGCTGCTCATTGCCAGCAATATTGGCTAAAGCGGAGAGTCCATGGTTGCCACCCTGGAGCAGCTGATAGCCAGCACTGGCGGCCGCACTATCGGCACCGGAGGCATAGGCAGGCAAAGCGGGACCCTGCTGGGGGCCAGCATGAGCATGACCATGAGCCTGTCCGTAACCTTGTTTGTTCTCATTGTAATATTTCTCTGCTGGGGGCTGACCGTAACCTTGTTTGTTCTCATTAACGAAATATTTCTCTGCTGGGGGCTTGACCACATTGACGAAGACGGGCTCTACCTTGACGCGACGTGGGTGGTGCTTAATATAGACCTTGCGGAGGACAATTGCTGGGGGCTTGTGCAACACCACCGGAGCGGGTTTGACCACCAATGGAGGATGGTTGACCAAAACCTTGGTGGGTGGACGCTTAACAATAATGGGCGCCGGACGATGAATGAGAATCTCACCCTTGTTCTGGGGATAGGTGATTGAGGAGGTGAGGGTGTTGCCCTTGTTGTTCACAGGTTTGTAGGGTATATTCTGATCGGAGCCATAGCTGCTGGGAGCAGCTTGGGCCACCGCCTCTGCACCCTCTCCAGCGGCCACGCCGTATTCACCAGCTGATGGGCCACCAGCACCGCCTGCATCAGAGGCAGCTGCTGCGGCGGCATCGGCGCCACCTTCAGCTGCGGGACTACTATAGCCCTGGGGTCCGCTACGACTGCCATAGCCATTGGCCGTGGCACAAGCCTGAAAATAGAAGAAAAAAATGCGATGAGAGGCGATCCATGAGACGAGGTCAAGATGCGGGTACGTACAATCAGGCAAGCGGCTAGCGCCCATATATAACACTTTCTAGTCATCTCTCCAGTTCCAGCTGGTGTTACCAATTGGAATGATGGCTTTCTTCTGCTGCTCTAACCCGTTGAAAGATTTCTTTAAATATGCTGCAACACGTTGATCTCCAGCGACTACGTGACATTTTCGGTTGGCCCCGGGGCGGCCGGTGCCGGTTGGTCAAGTCAGTGGCTGGTTAGCTGGAGTTCCGTTCCGTCAGTTGTTGTTGCGGCCCACGCCCAGTGGCTTAGTCGTGCAACATGATCAAAACGTTTATAGATCTCGTCGCACGCATATCTCGGCGTTTTTACTAGTGAAATCATAAACAACAACCACCACAAAGATCTCTCCATATCGTGGTTTTTTGAGTGTCTGCATTGATTGCAAATGGCTTAGCCGCAGCAACAGTTCCGCATTGAGCTAAGAGAATGGGAATGAGAGAACCGTAGATTAACCCAGCTAAGAAGTGTAGCAAATCTAGGAATACGGCCACAAAAAGGAAGATTTCCATATCCAAGAGAATGCCGACAGGAAACCTCAATTTTTGTGGCCGAAACTAACAAAAATATCCACTAAAAGCACCGAAAAAGTTACTAGACATCGATATTCCGGCATCCCTACTAGGGGTTTTCCAGAAAAGAGTGTACTTATTTTCGTTGCACGAGTTATCCATATCCAAGAGAATGCCGTCAGGAAACCTCAATTTTTGTGTCCGAAACTAACAAAAATATCCACTAAAAGTACCGTAAAAAGATACTAGACATCGATATTCCGGCATCCCTACTAGGGGTTTTCCAGAAAAGAGTGTACTTATTTTCGTTGCACGAGTTTCGAAAATTTACAATGCCTTTAAATGTTGGTTGTAGCTCTCATTAAATCCTAGAACAGAGTTTGTTTTTGAGTATGGTATGGATATTTAAAAGAAAAACTTTTAGATTTGGAATGCTTTCCCCTTTTATAGGCGTTATTTTCTTAAAGTTGCATGCATCAGAGGCAGCGAGTTCGACAATCGGAACAGGCCTGATAATATTAATTATGACCGAGTTTAACAGGCATGTTTTTAATTTCACTTCCACTGCAACATTTCGAAAGTATAATTGATTCATGTTCCTGCAACATCATTGCGAAAAAGTTTTTCGTTTTGAAAAGTAGTGCTTGTTGGTCGGTGGAATGAAAAGTAATTGGCTAATCACGCGCTCTTACAGTTGCGTACATAAGGTGAATTCTTCCTAATTATGTGATCCATTTAGAAATTGTTAGTGAAATTGCATTTAAGTTTTTAATGTTGTTTGTTTAATGTGTTCAGAATTTGGCATTGCACAGCCAAACCGAAAAGAGAATCCTTAAAGTAAGCCGCTCTCGTCTTCAGCTGTTCCATTTTCGATTATTACGCTGGGAATTGTGGATTCTCTATTATGTGCCAATTTCGTTTGGACCGGTGGCTTGCAAAAAGTAAAAAGAGCGCAATTTCACTCGGAATTGAGAACACAAAAAAGCTCGGTAATTGCAAAACTGAGGGACTAGTTCGCGTAGAAACACGCGAACGGACGGACAAAGCTCAATCGAATTAGCTCACCATACTGATCAAGAATATGTCGCTCACTTACTTCAAGACTGGGATAACTCAAAATTATCCATTTAGAGAAACACGCGCTTAAAGTTCTCAGTGGATTTAACCCACAAACAATGATTCCTTTAGTTATGAGTTAATATAGTAAAATATTATAAATTAAAAATGGTTATTAATAAAATTTAAAAAAAAATATTTTTTATCTCAAAGTTCAATATCGACTGCAGAACAACTGAGATATGACGTTCTTGCATTAACATGAAAATGAATATGTAAAATTATATTGCGACATATTCTCATCTCACATGGAAATTATAAGAGTTATCAGTATGAAAATATTTAACAAAATAGTACACAATACAGCGAATATTTCTGCATAATTTAGTCAAACATCGTGTATTTGTGTTATGCCAGTCTTGAAGTAAGTGGGCTATGTGTACTTAATGTGGTCTATGCATTGCAAACTTCTGGGCAACGTTATAATACACTTTTCAAGTGTATAAAAATGATCTGTCAGAACATTGTAACTAGTGCTGATTTTTCAACATACCGAAAAAAGGAACCCAAAATTAAATCCAAGTCTAGATAAATTTAAAAGAAGAATACTATAAATAAATAGACTGCAAGTGAGTTGGTCAAAAGAGCTGACTAGCATACCCGGAGCCAGGGCCAGCATGAGCGAACAATTTACACTTCTGCTTATTAGTCATATTCATAGACATTCATTGGCATCAAAAATATACCGGAAATAACAACCATCTTTAAACAATTTTGTTTTTAATTGGGTTACGAAATTAAAAAAAAGCGTTCTAAATGCAAAGCCTATTGCGTTTTTTGTTAGCCGTGATTATTCCAAAGCTACTTTTTCGACGGTTTAAATAATGACTGACACGTCAACTTTAAAGTTAAAAACATTGATCATTTTTATTATTTTTTTGTATTATTATTTATTTATTTCTTTCAGATGAGTGTGTCACTTGCTTACAGATAAAAATAAACACAATAGTCTAAACATTAAGTGACTGTAAAATGTACCACAGGTACAGGTACAGGTAGTTTGTGCAAATGTACAGTGCCGCTCAACTGAATAGGTTTGACTTTTTTTATGTTTGAAACGTTGTATCTCCTTAACAAGTACTCCGATTTAAGCGAAATAAATTTTGTTGTATAAAGGAATCAGTCATTTGTGAAATAGCAAAGTGTCTGTTCTGTTAGTTTTGTTTTTATATAATTTGTATTATTTTTTTTAAAACATAACAAAATATCTAAATTTTGTTTGGCTCAACTGAATAGGTTTGAACACTAAAACTATTAAACAGACTTATGTTATGATAAAGCAAAATTTAAAGGCACTGGGTAACTTAATTAATAAAGGACACTGTTTTAGCATAATTTAGTATTTGGTATGCTCACCCTTTTTCTTAATTATTTCAAACATACGGTTTGGTAACGAATTATAATTTTTTTTTTTTTAATTTCATTGATTGGAATTGTTGACCAGGCTTTTTTAATTGCTTCAACTAAGGTCCCAGAGTCACTAAATTGTCTTCCTCCTTCGTATACTTTCCTGGACAAAAGTTCCCCAATGTTCTCGATAATGTTAACGTCAGGGGAGTAAGGCGGCCACTCGAGCAATTTGACGTTTTGATCTTTAATCCACAGTTTTACAACCCGAGCGGTATGGACGGGAGTGTTGTCATGTTGGTGGAATATGACCATAAATCTCCGAAAACTGGGGAAAAACCTTTTGGAGCACAGTCTTGTACACAATTGCGTTCATCTGACAAACTCGAGCTCGCATGTTCCATAAAACGAAATGGCTCCCCACACCATTACTCTTACACATGAGTGATGACGACTTAAAAAACATTCTTCCTTTCGCATATCGTGGAAATAGTAAATTTAGCCATCCGGTCCATCGAGGTTGAACTGCTTTTCGTCAGAGAAGACCACCGTCTCCCACTCCTTGTTCCACGTCATGTGTTCTCGAGCAAATCGAATTCGTGCTTCCTTTCGAGCATCGTTGAGAGGTGGTTTTTTTTATTTTCAATATCTTTAAGTGTTTGGCGCTTCGAATAATTCGTTTTACAGTGGCCACACTAGCATTTACGACGCATTCTTCCCTAATTTTACCAGCAGAAAGGTGGGAGTTTGAGGCAGTTCGTAGAATAAGTCGCCTCTCCGATTCTGTTGTTGCATATTTTTTTCCTCCATTCATTTTTTTTCCATAGTCAGCTTCATTACGAAGAAAATTACTCACAACGTTTTGACTTCGACCGATTTTCTTGGCTATTTCATAGTGTTTTAAACCAAAATCAATAAAGCCTTTTATTTGACCTTTTTCAAAATCGGTTAAAGGTTTTCCGCGGCCCATTTTACAAAAAAACTGATAGCAGTTGCTTTAAATTTTGAAATTCAAAAGAATTCAACTCTTTTTTATTCACGCAGTCAATCAAAAAGTGGAGTCAAAAGTGTCAAACCTATTCAGATGAGCCAAAAAAAAGGAGATTTTTTGTTATGTTTTTGAAAAAATAGTAAAAATTATATAAAAAAAGTCAAACCTATTCAGTTGAGCGGCACTGTATGTAACAGCCAGATGGAAGCATCTCCGACCCTTTAATGTATAAAAATTCTATATAAAACATGTCGAAATACTGTTTTAAAAGTGATACCGTACTCGTTTGTTGCTTATCGTAAGCCAATGCGGCACCCCTCTTGTTATTGCAAAATGTCTATGGTATTTCCGTATGACACGCGTAAAGCCTCTCCTACTTCACTCAGTTTGGATATTACAGTGGTGGACAAAAATAATTTGACAAAAAAAAATTTCATAAATAAACCATTATATATCTTAATCAAAAAATCCTAAAATTTTGGAAATTTGTATCGGATACTGATATAAAAGTAAGTTTTCAATAAAACATTAGTAGTACACAATCACTTGCTTAGGATAGAAAATATCAATCAAAATGGGCACAAGGGGGTTGGACATAAGTATTTTAACAAGAATTCATAGTTAATATATTCTAAGCGCAGGAACTCAAATGCTAGAAGAATGATTGTTTCTACACAAGTTAGAGGGCTAGATGCCAAAATTTTCTCTACACTTCGGCGAAGATAGTCCATTTTGATACTGTACATTCTCTGAGAGTAGTGCATACTATAAGTGAGAGGAAAAGTACAGGATGCATTTTAACCCTCGGCATTTAGCAACCCTATAACTTTTCAATTTGTTGGCCGGTCGGCTTATAAAAGCCCGCGGAGCGTCGGTCCTAGCGAGTTTTTACCACAACTCGACGTTATCGTGCAGCTGGAAATACAAAAGACATTCTCAATTGTGCCGTGCCAAATATAGAGTGAGCAGAGCGCTTTTAGACCACATTATTAAGCATTTACATGCCAGTCATCAAGTCCGACATCGACTGAGGCGATTTGATGAAAACATTGAGGCTGTACACGCTAGCGTTGAGATTCCCTACAACATCCATTCGTCGCCGTCCTTTATAGTTGGGCATCGATCGCACTTCTCTTCAACAGATAGTTCGTGCTGACTTAGTTATTTCTGTAAAAAACTTGATTGATTCTATTAAATTCAATCATGCAGATTCTAACCGCTAACGACATTGACAACACTTGGATTCACCAGGATGGCACAACACCGCACACAGCCCGAGCACTGATTGCGTTTTCATTGCGTCCTTTGTTCTACGGTCGCCTGGCGCGACTTCAAGATACCCTGTACAATTGAGACACACATGCACACACAAACGCGCAAATAAACACACACACATACGAATACGGTAGCTGCCTGCAATAAGCAAAGTGCTAATGCTAAATTTCGAAGGTTCAAGAGATGTTGTAGAAATTAGTTCTTAATTTTAGAGTTATTCTCTCTTCCCCACAATCTTCTTAAGTTTTCCATTTATGGCATTTTTTTATTTGCATTTTCTTCTGAAAAACAAATTTGTTTAAATTAATCAGCTGCTCTGCTCCCACCACAACACGGCTAGTGGGGCAACAGCTGGGAGCATTACTCCGGTCTACACTTAGTAGTTCTGTTGGCCATAGGGCGCTGGACTGGCATACAGAGGTGCTTCATGCGCACTGGCATAACCATCGGCAGAGGAGGCGGCGGAACCAGCAGCCGAAGCGGCTCCATGGTTACCATATGACTGAGACTGACCATAGACGGGAGCCACTACTGGAGCCAGAGGAGCCTCAATCTTCTTGCCTGGTTTGTACACCTTCACATAGACCGGGTTAAGACTGAGGGGTGTGGGCACCTTGTTTATAACCTCCTGCTGGTAAATGACGGAAGGCTTGATCTTGTAGATGACAGGATTGCCGCGCACCACAGTCGGGGGACCACTGTTTACATGGGCTGGGGGTGCACCGGGCTGGTGGACAATGATAGGTGGCAGGGGCTGGGTGGCAATAACCTGATGATTGTTGTGGCCCGATGGCACCAGAAGGGAACGGAACAGATGCTGGTCCACAAACTGGGGCGATACCACATTGATCTTGCCCTGACGAATGTTGCTGGCCAAATTGTTCTCGGCTAGAGATTCGGCAATATCCTCGGAGTTCTTTAGTTTCTGGTAGGTGGGATTGGCATTCAGAGCCTGCAGTTGAGCCTGGACACGTCCCAGACGGTGAGCCTCTTCGGGAGTGGGCTGAATCTCAGCCTGGGCGGTGATTTGGTTTCTAGCGGGTTGGTTACCGCCTGTGGCCACATTCACATACTCCTCAAGGCCAGTGGATGCACCACTGGGCAAATACTGAATGGGACCAGCATGACCCCCCACACCGTGTCCACCTGAACCATAGTTAGCGCTCACCAACTAAAGAGAAATAGACCGTCAGAGAAAAGAGAGATAGAGAACTTGGGTTAGTCCCCGCTGATAGGATTGTATGAACTAGAGCTTTGTACTACATACCGGTGAGGCGGCGACTGCAAAAAGCCCAAACCAGAGACCAATATGCATATTGTTGCGGGTTACGTGTGTGATCTCGACTACTAGTTGGTTTCATGATGGGCTAGCTCTTTATAAGCGACTATAATCGGCAGCTTTGACCCCACCCGAGGCCGGCTACGTGATCTTTGCCAACTGATGCCAAATGATTTCCGATTTCGCTACATTTTTGTCACCCACCAACTCCGAATCGCCCGTCCTCAGGTTTGTCTTGTTTGTCTTCCAGCAACGCGCCATTGCACCGTTAAGAGTGTACCACTACCTTCACTACTGCTTTTTCTTTCAATCTATATTCTGGTGTGTGGGCTTAAATGTCAAACTATCTAGTTTGATATTGGATTACTGTGTGGTTTTGTATAAGATAGAGAGAAAGTCGACCATATCTTTTCAATTGGGGGTATACAAACCTTAACAGTATCTTCCAGACTATCTTCCAATACCTTTTTAAGCAGCAGGTCAAGTACAAACGGTGCCAATAGTCAGGTTCGAATAAGACAAAGTGATTGTTTTAGTGACCTTTTTGATTGAAAATCGTAGAACTTTTTAGGCAGGCTCTAGGTCATTTAAGTTATGATTTTGTCCATAACTTTTTTAAAACAAGACACGGACAACACCACAAAGGAATGGAATACCAATTCAATCTTCAGCTGTCTGCGCCTGTCCTTAGTGTGTTGGCAAAAGGTACCTCATGACAGAATTGCTATGACCGCTTGGGAATCCCAAAGGCAGGCTTGTAGCAAATTCCGACATCAGCAGCTAACGCCAAAAACACTAAGGCTTTGAGTATGTGTGCATCGGCTTAATCTAAGTATGAGTTTCTCATTTTGAGTACATTTATTGAACAAAAAATATTTGATTTCAAATACAGAGTAGTACCAAAGATACACAGAGTATATTAAGTCTGTGCAAATGTATATATACTATATAGTGTATATATATTCTTGATCAGCATCAAAAGCCGTCTGTCTGTCCGTGTAAACGCACAGATCTCAGAGATGTTAAGAGATAGAGGTTTGACATGTATGGGACATAAACTTGCAGAGATATATATATATATATATATATATTTTCAATTAATCTTGAACGAATTTCAATACTTGTTTTATCAAGATTTTGTTTATTTAAAATAATAAGAAGAATGAGCTTGAAACCAGTGAAACTAGAAAGAGATTCAATCTGGGTTCAGGTTCACAGAACGGGTTCGGAAGGCAAACTTAGAAATATACATTTAACCAAATTCGAAAAAGAAATAGTTATTAAAAAACAAAGAACAAATCGCGCCAACTCCAGGATCTTTTAAAAAGAACGTGTGAACTTAAAAATTTAATAAAACGTATTGAATGAATCGTATGGCCTGCTAAGATTTGAGCAAGATATCCTTCAAATATCCGCCAAGGGTAATTTTTCAATCGATCTTGAATTTCGATAACACAGGTTTAAAAAAAAATAGAGGGAAGCTAACTTCGGCTCTACCGAACTTTATATACCCTTGAGCATGATATGTGCTGCCAGTTTGTTGTATAGCTATACGATATATTCATCCGATTTTTATCAAATTCTCCAAAATCGTGTTGAAACAGATAACATTATTATCTGGAAAGTATAAACACGTTACCATTGAAAAAAAGTTTAACATTAACACTAAAACTAGTTTTTCGACCGATCGTTCCTATGTCTGCTATATGCTATAGTCATCCGATTTTAATCAAACTTGACAAAATTGTGTGGTTGTATATAATCTTGATCTGTACAAAGTTTGGGAGCGATGGCATTGAAAACACTTCTCACTAAGACTTTTTGTCAGACCTATCTTTTGTATGGCAGCTACACTATATAGTTGTCTGATTTTGATACATCTCGGTGAAATTATGTGATATCATAGAACCGATCGTTCCAATGGCAGCTATATGCTATAGTCAGCCAATCCGGCCGGCTCCGAAAAACCGCTCACTTACTTCAATACTGGCATAACTCAAAAAATACGATTTTTGACTTAATGATGCAGAAGTACTGGCTGTATTGTCTATATTGGCTATATCAACTCAGCTCGTCATGGTGATCAAGAATATATATATATATTCTGTGCGTTACAAACATCCGGACAATTTCAATATACCCACTCCAAGGGTATAAAAAGGCTAACTTTTGTCGGGCAGGGGTTTCAGCTCTATTTTAAGCGGTAGATTTCTGTATGAAGCGAAAAATTGCCCAAATTTCATGGTAGACTGAAAATTTGAGGCAGATTATTTACTTGGCTGAGGTACAATAAAATAAACATTAGACGAGAAAGGCAAAGCTAACTTCGTCTGTACCGAAGTTTTGATACACTTGAAATAGCTTGTCTCAACGGTTAGCGACTTCGACCAAACTTCGCAGATCAGCTTAAAAACATTACATATTACCCATGACCGTGTTTGAGAGCAGTTATATTGAGAGCAAAACAGTTTTTCTCACTAAAATCCATTTTCCGACCGAACATTTGTATGGCAGCTACAAGAAGTAGTTATCCGATCCGGTCGGTTCCGACATATTAGCAGCGTGCAGTAAAAAGAAGACTCTGTGCAAAGTTTCAGCTCGATAGCTCCAAAACTGAGGGACTAGTTCGCGTAGAAGCAGACCGACGGACGGACAAAGCTTAATAATTAGATAATTTTCCAGTAGATCATGAAATTTTTACTACGGGAAAATGACGTCCATATAAGGGTATTACAAATCACATTCTTTTTAACAATCTTTGTAGGAATATACTTCAAATTCATTATGGTTTTACAATCACAACTATATCATCAAAAGTGGACCAGGGTTTGTGCTATCCCTGTGGCTAACGTCGATCCTTGTCCAAGGTCGGTCTTTTATAGTAAATTATCCCTCCAATACTCCTCCATTTTCTTAAATGGAAAGACCAATCAAGAAACTAAATAAAGATAAACCCATTATTTTGAGAAAAGCTTGTACGCTTAAGTTTGGTAGCAACATTCAATAGCCACCATATACTTTGTGTTCTAGTAAACAATTAGCTTATATCCGTTCTTTCTTTTCTTTAATCTTACTCCTTAGTTTAACACATTTAATCTTACACTTAAAGTCCACGCTTATAGAGTAAATAGGTCAGATCTCTGGTGGGGCGACTACCATAGTCATTGAATGGCGACTTAAAAGGTAGCTGACTGCCAAAAGAATCCGAGTCATTTTCGGAGCTGGGGGATGTCGATGAGGGAGCAGCGGATAAAGGCTGTGTTTGGGTGGTGGCCGCATGTAGGGTATCCTCGCTAGAGTTAATGATGGCCGTGCTGGGTCGGGAATAGTGTAGGCGTGGTGAGGGCTTAACTCTAGAAACTCGCTGTGTGTGCGTGTAAGGTATATGTGAATGTATGTGTGTGCTTGTTGGTGTGTAACTGTGTGTAGAGTACTGAGGCTCCCGCTGGTATTGTTGTTGCTGCTGTAGGAATCTTTGCTTCAGACCCAAAGCCTCACCATCGAGACTCAATTGTGTGACCAAATTGGGCTGACTGTAGCCGGCTCCAGGCCTTGGTGCTGGTAATCCCATACCAACTTGATTGCTGGCCTGTTCATTTGGACGTACGGCACCAGGTAAATATTCATGATGCACTTCTTCATGTACCCCATCTCTGGTTTGATTGATCAAACGATTGTAATCGTCATTTGTGCCCCCTACTTGTAAATGTATGGCATGTTTGAAATCTTCTCCAAGATGTTTCAACCAGAAATTATCATCCACATCGCCGGTGGTAAAGATTCTAGTGGTCTGACCAGTTTTCGCCTTACCCACCACTGCACTGGTAGAAGCCAAGACATCAATGACATCATACTGATCCTCAGGCGTACGTTTGTCCGCCATAGGTTCCACTCGGGCGGATTTACTCAAATCACCCTCTATGACACGATCGGTGGTCTGCTCTTCCCGAGGTTCATCTGTACTGGGCGGACTGGTGACATCTTCGTGGGTAGTTTTGTTGTCCTTTTGGAACTCATTTTCTGATCTCAGGGGTAAAGTTACCTCTGCCAGGGTCACACCCATGAGCAGGAGTAACAACAACCAACCGTAGTTGGTGGGCACTTCCATTTTTGCCCAACAGAAACTAAAGCCAGTTCATCGAATGATTGGAACTTAAATACTCCGAATTGTCGCTGTGGGGTGTGTTAAGTTCGCTTTACGCGCCAACAGTCTGGGACGTGATCTATAGCCAGATATGCTACAGATGCATCATCAACCTTGAGGCTGGATTGCTTAATGCGTCAGTCGGGGTTAACTTGTTGTGTGTGTCTAACAAAACATTTGCAGTTAACTGATATGTCGCGAATCTTTACTTGAAGCGCGTTTTCTTGGTTAAATTTTTAGTCCAGGTCAAAAATGTGGTACATCTTTAATTAAAGATTATTTTCTCCTCTCTAAAGATTAACGAAGGTTTTGCAAAACGCACAGTTTTCGCCCTGCGGATACAACCTTCTTCAATAATATCGTTGTCGATATATTCTCCAAACTTTAGCAGGTAAGACTTGAAAGAACAGATCTTAATGCGAACGGAACACGATTTTTCTCACTAATTTTCGACAGTGATATGCTTATAACAGTCTGAAAAATATATTGGAAACGGGATTTATATACACTTCTCGTACAGTATTTTTACCCTCAAAAACAAAAATTAATAAATTAGTAATAAATTAGTTAAATTAGGCCAAAGGACTGGGCTTCTCTCAAAGGTTTGGCGTGTGTGTTAAAAATTTTCACACAAGAACACGAACGGCAAAGTTTGAGAAGCTTTTGCATGGCTAGTTACTTCACAGGCGGATCCAAAAGCTGTTGAAGGTGGCCGGTTGTGTAAAATTCTTAAAAAAAAAACCTTTTTAGCTTTTTTACCGCTGCACCACAACTATACTAAGCTCGTGCAAATGTGTCTAAAAGGTAGAAGGAATCATTTTCGACCCTATAAATTATATATATATTCTTGATCGGCATCAACAGCCTAGTCTGTATGGCCATATCCGTCATGTAATGGACAAATGCTTCTTATACGTTCAGGCAGATCAAGTTTATTTCAAATTTTTGCCACTCCCCCAGCCGCCCCCGCAATTTGAAAATACGTAAAATCTTTTACAGTTTTATAGATAGGTGGTTCGTACATTCTAGAAATATTTAGTAATCAAGATAATTGGCCGATTTGCCGAAGGAATGACAAAAATTATTTGACTTGATAAGAGCACTCGCTCTTCGGCTTGACAAGAACCACTTGATGTTGTTTAGTTCTGACTTGCCTCTGGTATGTTTTCACTTGCATGATCGTCATTACATAAAGATGTTTAAATGATCATTATCAAAATCTGCAAAGAAAAGTATATTTAGTCATAAAATGGAACTGCTGGCACAGCATTCATCCATTGGCATTCTCCCATTGACTGCACTTAAATCTTGCAAAGATTGCGGAAGAAAGCATCAGACCGTCACAGACAACACAAGCAAGTAATACTTGTACCAGATAAATGTCTTAATGAAATTAACTAATACTTGACGGTTTCATGTCTCACCAAGCGGAGAGATATAAAGAGAGAGCTAAGTAATATATAAAGACTTTGATTCCAATGGTTCTTATTAACTGTGATCATCATGAGCAACATAAGCTAAGATTTTGTCCAATTTTTTTTCACGGTGACAAGCCCTGTGCTTTTTGTGGCTGAAATAACAATAGCTTAATATTTGTGGCTATTCAAGCATACAGCCTAGTACGCAGAACGACAGAAAATTCCTTTCGTCACAGTATTTCACAGAAATAGAAACACTTTCTAACAGCACATGAGCATCAAAGCAAAGCCAAGGTGTTTCCAATTATATGAAATACTGAAATTTTCTGCCGTTTTGCGTATGGGGCTTACACAGAGAAAATAATCCTTTCGAATTATAACGAAACATGATCTATTATTGACGATCGTCTACTAAGCAAGCTTTTTTGATATTCATGAACATTTGTTCACATTATGCTATGAACATTTTTTCACACATAAACGGTCTGGGTTTGTCTTATAAACTCTGTGTGCTCATTTCAAGAACATTTTGTTCTCGCTTTGGTCGCCGGCTTAATCCAGAAAAATAAACAAATTTTTGGACATGTTCTCAGTTCCACTTCCACTGCAACTTTTCGAAAGTGGAATTGATTCAGGTTCTTGCAACACCAAAACGAAAAAGTTTTGTAAGTTTTGTTAAAGTAATTGGCTAATTACGGATCCGGATCGGATGACTATAGCTGCAAAAGGAACCATCGGTCAAGAAACTAGTCAATGTTTGGAAACATTTTTTGTTTTTAACGCAAACGTCTCCAAACCTTGTACTTATAAGTTTTCTATGCTTTTACATAAAATCACAGAGTTTGATTAAAAATCTTACAACTATATATGCAGTATAGCTACCGCACAAAAAAGGTCTGAAGTAAAGTCTTAGTTAAAAAAATTTATTTGTATCCTATGATTTCGCTCCCAAACTTGCTACTGATTAATATTATATATAATATATTAAAATAAACACAGTTGTGACAAGTTTGATTCAGCTATATGACTATACATAGTATATAGCTGACGTAGGAACGATTGGTCGAAAAAGTAGTCCTAGTGAGAAAACCTTTTTTGTTTTAAATGGTAGCGTCTTTTTAAACTTCAGTTACGAATATTATCGGTTTTTACAGAATTTTGGGGAGTTTGTTGAAAATCAGAGGAATATATCGCTTAGCTGCCTTTTAACAAATTGGAAAGCAAATGGTCAAAGTAGTGTCGCCATCTATTACTGAGTGTACGAAATACATCGGCTAATATAGTATAACGCTAAAATTAAATTTTGGAATTCAAATCATTTAAAACCTTTACTTATATAAACGATACAAGCTACAATGGTATACAAACTTCGGTCGAACCGAAGTTAGCTTTCCTCTATTTTTTTTACCTTTCCTTCTCTGGGACTGGAACTCAGGACCTCGAAGACTGAAACACACCGACGACGTCTTCTTAGTGCACACGACTATTTAGCTCACAAGAGAGACAGCGACAAACTCATAGTAAACAAGTAGAGTTTCCCCACACAATATACCCTGTACACTTGACACACATACAAACACACACGCGCCCGCACACATTCAGTAGGCACAGTGCAAAACCAGTCTTAATAGTATGTATGACATAATTTAAATTTTGTATAAAATCTATATTTAAATGTTGTCCGATTGGCTCAAAACTTTGTGGAAATCTGGTAACAACTAAAAAAATAAGATTGATCAAAATTTGGTACCCAACACTAATTTATGTGGATTTCTGGTGCAATATATGTAACACCAGGTGTGAAAAATTTCAAAAAATGTAAGAAGTGTACCTAAACCTTGATCGAATAAATTGAAGTTTCGAAAAAACAGCTGAGCATTACATTCTATAGATTCTGACTAAAAATCATCTTGAAAGGAAACATATTTTACGAAATGTCGACTTTGGCGCTCTATAGGTCCGGAATAACTTAATCAATATTTAACCTTGAACAATTTATTATCAAACAAAAACAATTAGTACACAATTTTGAGCGGTTCAAAACTTACAGAATTTTGTCCGAGGCAAAACGATTCTGGTTTTAGATCGGCGAAATTTTGCGACTTTCGAATTTCGGAGCAACTACTTTTGCGGTTTGGCGACCAAATCGTAAAATTTTTGCAAAAGCAGAAATGGTAGCATGGCTGATAATCATAAGTATTAATCCCACAGTGGATTGTGGGGTTTACGAAATGGTAAACAATTTTGTAGCACACTTTTGGGAGCACACATTTTTGATCAGTAGACAAACAATTTAATTAAACATTAACAACAAAAAACAGCACCCTCATCGTAAGCAAAAATCACTTTATTAAAAAAAAGAAGAAATAAAAATAAAGCGAAACGTAAACAGAAATTGCAACTAGAGCGTTGGCAAACGGAAAGTAAAAATTTGCACAAAAATATTTGGTTGTTATGAGACACAAGTGGAGCAGCCATGCCATAATGGGTGCTGCTCCACTGCCCCACATAAAATAAAAGCCGAGCTCAGCAGATCGGTTGGGCGAGCCTCTCTCTCTCTCTCTTCTTAATAGCCCTCGTCGTAGCAGCTGCAAAGAGAAGAAACCAAAGCAAATCCATTTTCATTTATTTTGTGTTTATTATTTTAGCTTATGTGTAATCCAATAAGGGTTAAAGTAATACTATAAGGGATTTCTGGGAAGAGGCAGGTTGTTTTGTGATTTTCAAAACCAGGCTTTTAGATAATCTGTTATGGGTGGTACACTGTATGTGTCCACGCTGTAACCATTCTGCTTGTGGCTCTTATACCCATACGTTTTAGCTGGTTTGGTGGCGTAGTCAGCTTGGAGCAACTGTTCGGGTTCGGGTACCACTTCAAAACCCCAACCACCCAAACGACCATTTATCAATTTTTTGAGAAACTCTGTGGTCTGTTTCTTTTGACCCGGTTCGGGATCCACCAGGGCGCCTGTATAATGAGTTTTTGGTTGATAATAGTCTGGATGTTGATACACTATGCCCGAAATAATGCTATCCAGTTGTGAGTCTGACACATGTTCTATAGGATAGCCCACACCGGTGGCCAAGAGGGGCTGGGAGGAGCAGCTGGAGCGACGCGCCTGAGACTCCAAATCGCCTGCAAATTGAAAAGGAGTAGAGCTCTGCTCTAAGGGATCGGGCACCGACGTGGTGGACAGAAGGCTTCGCAATTGCGAGTCATCTACATATTTATAGTCCTCCAGGGCCGAAGGAAAATCCAATTGTTGTGGCGCATAATAATTTAAAGCAGCTCTCTTAGCGTGTATGGAGTTGAGCTGGCCAGGTGGTTGATCAGTGCTAACTGGTTCTTGCTCCTCGGCGGCCGGTGGAGGAGATTCGGCTGTTATGGCTCCACAGCCCATTTGACAAGGTCTGGGTTTAAAATCTGGATTTAAGGTTTCCGGCATAAATTGTATAATCTCCGGGGCCTGGTAATCGATTTGTCTACGCTCCTGCTCCAGCAAATCAAATTCGCCCTTGATATCACGCTTCTTTAGACGATGTCCCTGCCAGAAGGAGGGAGTTTTCTTGGTTTTGCGTTTCGATTTTGTGGGCTGCGCTGGATTGAGATTAAATATACCCCTAGACTGCTTCTCTTGTTGTTGTAGGGCAACCAAATCCTTATGATACAATTTGACATAGCGTGTGGGGCGCTCCTGGAGCTGCAAACGCTTGCGTAGCAAGGCGGCGGGTGTTTTGAGATCGCGACGTCGTCGAATGGCATTAGGAGACTTTCCAGAAGCTACGTACCTGGCCTTGGGGCTGGAACAGCTCGAACAATTGCAGCCGGATAAATGTTTCGAGCTGCAATCTGTAAAAAAAAAATAAAATGAAAATGGGTAACTGCACTCAAAAAAGAATAACAAGATTTTTACAGAATCAAGTGCAAAGTTCGCACTTAAGGCTCGTTTCGAAATAAAATTTGCTCGGTTTATTGTTTCTACTCTAATGATAACAAAGTAAAGCTTGATTTGTGCATAATTCAAGAAAAATAACAAAAATAATTTTGTAACTGTGCAGAATAAAACTGTTTTCACTCAGAAAAAATGTAGTGCAATTTCATCAAGCACAAGCGCGCTTGGAAAAAAATTATTCATTATTGGAGTTTACTTGATATCGGGCTTAAATGGTTCTCAAACCGATACTTCTGGGGAGAAGTAAATGTGCAGAGAGTAAAACATTCAAAACACTTTGATCAAGAAATTCGTTATCAAAAATTCATATTTGGCTCAAGAATTTTCATTCTTGCAGCACCTTATTGTTCTCGGGAAAACATCTATTGCACCGACCAAAACTTACCCTTCTTGTTCACCGTCACACGATCTACTTTGGCATATAGTTTGGTGTCTGGTGTCTTAACAGGCTTTGGTGTACGCGGTTGTTCCACAGTAAAATCAAAACTATAGCTTATCTTAGTTTTAGTCTGCACGGGTTTATCGACACGATAGCCATAGTCGGCGTTGGTATACTTTTTAGGTTTCGGCGGTTGGGGCACATTAAGCTGATAGCCCAACTGGGTGGGACAATCGCAGCTTTCACCGGTATACACCACCTCGACGGGAGCGGCTTCCAAAAGTGCCGAAAACCCACCCAGGGTTAACAACATCATCAAAGCGAGCCAATTGTGCATTTTACTAGAATCTTCTGCTTTGTTTACTGCCTTTTTGGCTACTAGCAGTTGCTTGCAATTGGTGGCATTCTTTATATCAACTAAACAACCATCCCATTTTGGACAATCTCTCACGCCTCTGGGTCTATAAACTTGAACTTGAATGCTGGTCTTGTTTTCGCTGACCTTTTAGTATATGTATACATGTATTTGTGTGAGTAAGTTGGTTATGTTTTTGACCAAAAGTCATGTTCTGGCTAAAGTAGTCAAAGTAACTCGTTGCTCATTATTAATTCGCTATAAATTTAAGTTTATGCTCAAATTTGTTTAAGTTTTTCTTTCAATCATTTAAAGTTTTTACAAAATGTTGCTAACATAATACAATATTGCCAAGGTTAAGCTGGAATGTTGCAAAGGTAAATGAGATTGTTGCATTTCACCAGGGGGAGCCGTCTGAATGGCCATAATAAATGTAAACATACAGTAAAACTTGGAAAAATTAAAACAAACGAATTTGTAAGAAATGAAAAATAAGAAGAAATAATTATTTCTGCCTAAAAACTATTGGCAGAACTGAAATCAGAGCACACGAAAACCTTTAAAGCGATACCCAATTAGATTTTTTTTTAGGTTTTACCCCTCCAAACCGATCGGAAAAATATTGCCAGAAATGAAACACAACGACGTTATTAATATCTACCGGCCCTTCGCACTAAAAAAAAGATATTTCATTCAAAAATAATTACATTTTATTTCATTTTTTAAATAAACATATTTTAATAACTTTAACTTTACTATTTACATGCTCATCTTGAGCTATTAGGTCTAATAGCAATTACCCGCATCCAGTTCGCCACGTTTGGCATTGCGATAGGAGGTCACACGTCCTGGCTTGAATCCGCAATCCACTGACACTTTACCAGCAACCTTGCCATAGCCATCGCTGCCACTTGAACTACTGTAACTGCTAGATCTGGATCTACTGCTGCTAATCTTCTTGAATTTAGGATTCTTATACTGTTCGGTAATGTAGCCCAACTGCTTGTATGTAAGTTGTGGTGCCGCCTCTTCATCATTATCAGTGGATTGCTCTTGCTCATCTTCCTCAATGTATTCCTCCTCCTCCTCCTGTTTTGCGTAGGTACGTTTCTTAAGTGTTATTACATCGCTCTTCAATTTGAACAAGTTCTCTTCGGGCACATTGGAGAAGTACACCTTTTGTACACCATCGACGGGTTTCTGAGCAAAGCCATAATTTAATTTAGCTTCGGGCACGTTGATAGCCTTGCCAGCCTG
Source organism: Lordiphosa stackelbergi (assembly GCA_018904235.1). Classification (NCBI taxonomy): domain Eukaryota; kingdom Metazoa; phylum Arthropoda; class Insecta; order Diptera; family Drosophilidae; genus Lordiphosa; species Lordiphosa stackelbergi. The sequence goes on from JAEIFU010000077.1 coordinate 190,645, forward strand.
GACGGCTAGGCTAACACTGATGGGATCGGCGGCGGGACTGTCATAGGCAGTTTTGTCAGCGGCATAGGCAATGCTAGTGAGGGAAAAAAGGGCATTTAGGCAATGTTCTAAACTCTTATAAAGGTATTTAATACCAAAACGGCAAATCTGAAGGACCGGTTCGGTCTATTAATTGGAAGCGTCCTCCTTAATAAAATCATGTCTTACTTAATTTTTGTCATATATATAGAGTCAATATAGAGTCGAAAATTTGTGAACTATTTGAATATATAAACCAAAACATTATGTTTGATAAGCAGAGATACCAGTCCGCTAGCCGAACTTTTGACTTTGCAAAGGGTTTGAAGCCCCAGATTGAACCTTGCTTCATATAAACAGATATTTATGCATTTTCTTAAAAACCAATTCAGCTGCAATGACTAAAATATGGCCCTACAGAGATTTAAATAATGGTTCTGAATCAAAGCCAGCATTTAAACGAGTTCGCAAAAGTAATTAAAATCGGGACTTTAGCGGACTGAGGCACAGACGAAGCCTTCTCGCTTTTATACACTTGAAAAGTGTATTATAATTTTGCCCAGAAGTTTGCAACGCATGGAAGGAATCATCTCCGACCACATAAAGTATATATATTCTTGATCAGGACGAAGAGCTGAGTCGATTAAGCTTTGTCCGTCCGTCTGTCCGTCCGTCCGTCTGTCTGTTTCTACGCGAACTAGTCCCTCAGTTTTGAAGCTATCGAGTTGAAACTTTGAACAGAGTCTTCTTTTGGCTGCACGCTGCTAATATGTCGGAACCGACCGGATCGGATGTCTACTTCTTGTAGCTGCGATACAAATGTTTGGTCGGAAAATGGGTTTTAGTGAGAAAAACTGTTTTGTTCACAATATTACCGCTCTCAAACACGGTCATGGGTAATATTAAATGTTTTTAAGATGATCTGCGAAGTTTGGTCAAAGTCGCTAACCGTTGAGACAAGCTTTTCAAATCAGAACTTCGGCACAGACGAAGTTAGCTTTGCCTTTTTCGTTTTAACTTTTATAAGAGACACTACTTCCGAAGATTCATTTCAGCCACAGATTTGCGTATACCCCTGCAGGTACAATAGAATTGCGCTGATATTTGTAGAAAAGAGAAAGGGAAGCATCCTCTCCACATTTTTTTATTTATTTTTTTTATTTATTTTGCACCCACAATAGTCTACCAATATCGAAGCCATAAAAATATTCAGTCAGGATATTGTTCTTGGTGGGGCACTTACAATATTTACTTAACTAGCATATGATTTGTAAAGGTATAGAAACTTAGGAGAAGTTAGCTTTTCTCAATATTTAGGTAAACAATTTCAGAAATTTCTTTCTATTTAACGCCTAAAAACTAAATACCAACAGTTAACTCTTTCATATTATGAAACCTGGTACCTTGTTGTTTTTTGTTGACTATTAAATAGCATTAAAAAACTTTCAACAAAATTTCAAAACTTTAGAGTTTAATTCCAAAAATTCTTGTTATTGAAATTATAAAATGATTGCTTTTTGTTTTGTTTTTGAGTAAAAAATTTGCGTATTTTTAAGACTGATTGGTATTAAAAATCTACCTTAAATGCGAAGCAAGGCATCAAGAATTCCGCCTAACTGAGGTACTTAAAAATAGACGTGGACTTAAGAGAGCGTCTCTTAATTCAACTGCTTACTCACTTGCCATAGCTGGAACTACTGCTGCTGTAAGTGCTGCTGCTATAGGTACTATCGCTGCTCTGCTTGCATCCACAGGTGGGCTTGCACGGTGTCTTCTGTTGGAAGAGATCAAGAGTGAGTGGTTTTCGGATATCGAGCCATGTTGCTGTGCTATATCAACTGATGTTGATGGTCAGACGCACGTACAAAGCGATAATGATGAGAGCAATAAAGGCGATGATGATGTTGATGTTGCTGATTCTGATGCAAAAATCTCGCGATGCGGAAATTGTTACTGCAGCTGTAGCTGAGGATGCTGATAATAATGCTTATGTTTCTTAGTACTTCTACTTCTAACACTACAATAATACTAGGTCACTTGGTGAGAATGGTGGGTTGTTCGTGGATGGGAGTTGGTGAAGGTTAGTTTACAGCTGATTGAAAACTTGATAGCTGCGTCCAGCTGGTAACATGCGTCTCTTAAAGCAATCTACATGCTCCAGACGTTGCAGTCGCTCTGCCAAACGTTGAGCAGCCATAGTTTTTGCTTCAATGGCGCCTTCAAGCATGCGGCGACTCAACATAGTATTGAACGCATGAACATATTGAAAAAGTTCACGTACTTTGCCACAAGTTTTGGGTAATTGAGCGGGTTCGATGAGCTGCTTACTGCACCAGCAATTATCACCAATAGGCGAAAGATTCACATCGCCGGCTTCATAGTAACGTGGCTTTGGCCGGATTACGGTGGGTCCTTGACAGCTTTGGCAATAGTCCGTGCCCTTCTCCGAGCAAACACAAGCGGCTAGAAGCTGAAAAAATTGACATTTTGGGTAATAGTCATGGGAAAATTCAGTAATCGTTAATAGTCAGAAACTTTTTTGGACTCTAGTGTTGCCTGAAATCAACTTTTCAGTCCATATACATACGCTGGTCGGCACAATTATTTTGACAAAAAAATTTTATATATAAACCAAATCAAAAAATCCTGAATTTTGTCATTTTTATTGGATACTGGATACTTTTAATAATATAGGGTGCATTTTGCTTAAGAAACAACACTGGCACTAACGTTAAATTAAAGCAAATTTAAAACACTAAAATTTGCATTCAAATCGGATATACTTTGAAGATCGATAATGAACTTATATCTTATGAAATTACTAAGGAAAAAATTACATTGTACTCATAAAAATGAGTACTATACCATAACAAATTAAATTTTTTAAAAATACTACCCATTTCTGCATTTTCATGTCCATTGTACAGTCAATCCGTTATAGATATGGAATTTTTATGGGCAGGTTCGGGCTCAGCGTAAACAATTTGTCTAGAAACACTCGTTCTTTAAGCATTTGAGATCCTGTGCTATAAAATGTTTGGATCCTGTGCTAATAATAAAATAATTTTAAAATTTTTCAAAATACTTATGCCAACCTCATTTGCACATTTTGATTTATGTAGGGGAGAGTGGGGGGTTGAGATCATAGTTTTGTTTTTCGAACATAACTTTGCCAAAAATCAATATTTATTCGTTCTGTAAATTTTGTATTTTAGGTAAAAGATGCACAAAACTTTCCTCATCACTAGTTTTTTTTATTTCATTTAAAAAAAAAAGTGATTTTTTGACATTTCGAAAATTTGTGGGGGGTTGTGAGCCACCCATCTAAAAGTTCAAAATTCGTGTTTCTAAGCCATTATTCTTTATTAAATGAAAAAATGAACAATTTTTCTTTTATTCTGAATAAAGAAATATCAATGAAGAGTGAAAATTTATTGACGGCATCAGGCTTGTTTTCTTTTATGTACGAGCACTTTTTGCTTGTGGCTGTTCTTTTGTTTGCCTTTTTCAATGTTTTTTTTAACTTCTTTGGAGAGTTTTTCCTCTGTTTTATTGCGCGTCATTCCAATATTCTCTTTGAAAGTCAAAACCAACTTTTTTTCAAAGTGGCTCACAACCCCCCATATCTCCCTTTTTTTTGGTGACGAAACATAACCAAAAAGAAATTCTTACAAAAAAACATATTTCTATCAAAAAGGCAATTGACCAAAGATATTTCCCTCATACTTACATTTGTCATAACGAAAAAAATTTTGTATAACATTCACAAGTCAAAAGTAAAAAAAAAACAAATTTTTTTGGGAAAAAAATCGAGTTCTGGTTCACGAACTTAAAGAAGGTATAGACTGATAGGTTGCTTGCCAAAAGTTAGGTAATAAGAAGGGAGACTCATGACATAAACAAAAAGTTTAAATTTATTTTTTTTTGTGGCCAATATTCGAGTGGCTCACAACCCCCAGCGGCTCAGAACCTCCCCTTCTCCCCTATATTTTCTAACCAAAGCAGCTGATTGCGTAGTACGCCATGCGTACTGCTTATCTTTTATTAAACGTTTACTTTTATACCAGTATCCAATAAAAATATCTAAATTTCACGATTTTACAGATATGATGGTTTATTTATGATACTTATGAAATAGCTTGGAATTTGCCCATTATTCATCATAAGAACATTTAGGGCCGATTTCACATCTTCTACATAGAGCTATCTGTTACATAAACTAACAAATAACAGAGCAAAATGTAAGTTTATCTGACACTTAGTAGCTATCTGTATGAATAGAAATCGTCCCCAACTTTAATTTAATTTAACTATCTCTTTTTTTAATTTTTATACTCTATAGTATAGAGTATAGAGTCTATACCAACCTATCGTCTGTCTTTTATCTTGGTCATCTATTTTCATTAGAATGGATATCATTAAGTATAAGTATAAGAAAATAAATATTTGGCTTTACGTAGCCCAAAGTGCCACAAGCCGAACGTCTCTCAATCGCTTAGCGTGTGTACTGATATTTTTCGCACAAGAGAAAGGGACCTACAGTTTTATCCTGAATCCGAACGTCTGAAATTGAGAACTTTTTTTATGGCTTTTTACTTCTCACAGCTGCACTGAAAGAAAAATCCAGAATTTTCAGTTTCAAAACATTAATATGCCAAAAAATTCTTGATTTAAGTACGGAATTTCTTGATGCAAGAGCGTTTTTAAAAATCCCCAAATTCTTGATTTCAAAAACGTTTTGGATATGTTATGTTAAGCACGAGTCGGGATTCGGGCTCAAAATAAGCACAATCTAGACTTATTTATGTTAGCAAACAGTGATTTGTACTTAAAGTAAGAGCTCGTTTTTACATCAAAAAGAAATGAGCTTAAACTTAAACTTGTTTTTCTTAAATCAAGAATGGAATTTTTAACGGTCAATTTTGAATTTAAGAACGATTCGTACTGAAAGTAAGAATTTTCAAGTGCGAATCGTTCGTAACAAATTATAAAACAAATAAAGATAACCCCAAAACCACAGGACCGAAGAATCTAAAACCTTTGCTATTGAGTGGGAAGACCAAACAAAGATTATTTTGTTTTGCTGTCCAGCTTTAAAAAAAATCATCATATCTTTTAAAATTCAGTTTGCGTTCTCTTTGATGTTTTTTTAGCAATGATCCGCAAAAAAAATAAAACTTCGGTATACGAAAAATTGGATAATTGAAACTTTAGAATCCTTTTTCGTTTTTGTTTGTATTTCTCCCTTAATTTATTGGCTTTATTCAACATTCGCTTTGCGATTTTCCCAGAAGTTTGCCACTCATAGAAGAAATCATCTCCGACCATATAAAGTATATATATTCTTGATCGGCACGACGAGCAGAATTGACTGAGCTATGTCCGTCCGTCTGTCCGTCCGTCAGTTTCTACTAGCCCCTTTGTTTTAAAACTTGCTGTGAAGGTACATAGACTATATTTATTTTGTGTAAAAGTATGTAACAGGCAGAACGAATCATTTCCGACCCTATAAACAATATGCATTCTTGATCAGCGTCAACAGCCGAGTCGACATATCCATATCCGTCCGCCAGTATTAAAAAACAGATCTTAGAGATAGTAAGAGATAGTGGTAAAACATGAATGGGACATAAACTTATTATACTTGCAGGCAGATTAAGTAGGGGAGAGTGGGGGGTTGTGATCATAGTTTTGTTTTTCGAACATAACTTCGCCAAAAATCAATATTTTTGTAAATTTTGTATTTTAAGTAAAAGATGCACAAAACATTCCTCATCACTAGTTTTAAAAATAAAATTTCGGGTTTTTTTATTTCATATTGAAAAAAAGTGATTTTTTGACATTTCGAAAATTTGTGGGGGGTTGTGAGCCACCCATCGATGAAGAGTGAAAATTGATTGACGGCATCAGGCTTGTTTTCTTTTATATACGAGCACTTGTTTGCCTTTTTAATGTTTTTTTACTTCTTTGGAGAGTTTCTCCTCTGTTTTATTGCGCGTCATTCCAATATTCTCTTTGAAAGTCAAAACCGACTTTTTTTCAAAGTGGCTCACAACCCCCCATATCTTACTTTTTTTTTGGTGACGTCACATAACCAAAAAGAAATTCTTACAAAAAAAAAACATATTTCTATCAAAAAGGCAATTGACCAAAGATATTTTCCTCATACTTACACTTGTCATTACGAAAAAAAATTTTGTATAATATTCACAAGTCAAAAATGAAAAAAAACTTTTTTTTTTGAAAAATATGTCGAGTTTTGGTTCACGAACTTAAAGAAGGTATAGACTGATAGGTTGCTTGCCAAAAGTTAGGTAATAAGAAAGGAGACTCATGACATAAACAAAAAGTTAAAATTTTTTTTTGTGGCCAATATTCGAGTGGCTCACAACCCCCAGCGGTTCAGAACCCCCCATTCTCCCCTATATTTTAAATTTTTGCCACGCTCCCTGCTGCCCCCGCAATTTTAAATAAAAAGTCATATCTCCCAGAGTTTTAAAGCTGTTTCGAACCTTAAAGACATTCTTAGTAATCAACATTATTTGTCGAACTGCTAAAGAATCCGTAAAGATCAAATTAACAACAGTCAAGTTGTGAGAAAAAAAAGTACACAGCGGCATCGCAGCAGCAGCGCTATTTTCTAATTCATGATAATGAGAATACACATTCGCAGGTACAAATATTTTGTGGTCGGGCTTGATTGACTTTCTTTCTTGCTTTAACTTTGCTTTTGCCATCTTTTATTACTTCTCCCGTAATAAAGAAATACGAATTAGGATTCTTTTGATTAATTCTTTTTATTTCCTTACAGAGGATATACTAAAATTGTTTGGATGTCTGTAATACTTAGAAGGAAGCATCAGTTTTAAAGAGCGTCCCCAAGCCTTGTATTGATAAGTTTTCTATGCTTTTTCACAACCACCACCAAGTTTAATGAAAATTGGACAACTATGGTATAGCTGCCATTTTTGTTTTCATTGGTAACGTCGTTATACGTTTCTCTTATGAATATAATCTGTTTCAATACAATTTTGGGGAATTTTGTCAAAATCGGATGAATATATCGCATAGCTGGCATAAAACAAACTGGCCAGCCAAACGGTCAAAGTTGTGGCGAAATCTATTGCTCTGTTTGGGAAATTATTTAGGTAATATTGTTCAAAGCAACAATTAAATTTTTGAATGAAAATCTTTTAAGACATTCATTTATATAAATAATACGAGCTGCATCCTTTTTTTAATTTGATCTGCACCGTTTCCTGGACTTTCTTTGCATCCTTTATCTGTTCTCTTATATACTCTCTTCAGATTAGCACGAGGAATGCTGGACTTTTCAAGTCATCTTCACCAACTTCAATTGTGTACCCTTGGCCAGCCCTCATTCATCTCTATGGATATTTAAGCATCTAGATATCATCTTCGAGGACTTATTTTAATTTATTTGTTTCCTTAACATTTTCTTCTGAACCCCTGGCTTAATAAACCACACATTTCAGCACTTTTTTCTTGTTTCACTTTAGAATCAGTTTTTCCACAGTTTTTCCGCTTACCCCTTGACAGCTGAGCAGGCCCACCATCAAAGTCACCAACAATTTAAAGACTTGCATAATGATGATTTTTGTGTCTTTTGGATATGATGTGCACCTCTTATCGATAGGGTCGTGCTGCTCGGAGCTTGTTTAAACGTTTGAACTGACACCGGAGCAGTCCACACGTTTTATATATAGCCCGAAAGAGACCCGAAAAGATCAGTAATGAGCACTGCTCTCGGGGTTGTCTATCTATTCTGATTCTTAATTTTAATTTCTCTTAATTCAAGCTAAATGTAATTTTTTTTCAACAGCATCCAAAGGGTAGAGGACGCCAGGGCCAGTGTCAGGTGCTGTTCCAGGGGCAGGGCTTTCGCTGCTTATTACGTGCCGCCGCCCATCAGTTCAGACAGCAACAGCAAAAAAAAAACACACTGTTGATATTGATAAATGGATGCAAAAGAAAAACAAAAAGCGCACAAATTCCATGAAATTTATATCGCCACCAACGACAACGAAAAAACGTTTACAATGAAGTTGCTACAAAATTAAATAATTTTGCGATTAGAGTAATGTGTTGTGCCCAATCCCTTAAATTTGGGTCGGGCTCAGAGATCAAGCAAATGGAATTAGACCATTCACCCAATTATAAATATGAATTTAGATTTTGTATTTGTAGTAAGCATTATTTAAAATGACAAATCATTTGAACACGTTTCCAATAACACTCGCCGAACGAAGTATTCAACCTTATGACCCGTGTCCGTCGCTTTACACAGTAATTATGATTTAATTTAATAAAACAAACGAAAACAAGTGATAAAGGCGGTCAAGCCCGACTATAAAATACTCTGTAGCGGTAATAGGATCTGAATGCAGCGCTGCTGTTCCGCTCATCTCTAATTTTCTCTCTCTTTTTCTTTGTTGAATGAAATGCGGTGTAGGTTGGGGGAGGTTGGACTTTTTGCTCATAACTTGAGAACCGCTCATCCGATCTTTATCATCTCTAGAACATACAATTCACCTATCTACAAAACTGTGAAAGATATAATATTTTTTCCAAAGCGTTGCAAAAATTTATCTGCCAGCAAGTATAAGAAGTGTATGTTTCATACATGTCCAACCTCTATCTCTTACCATCTCTGAGATCTGTTTGTTCATACGGACGGACGGACGGACGGACAGACGGATAGATGGACATGTCCATATCGACTCGGCTGATCAAGAATATATATACTTTATATGGTCGGAAATTATTCCTTCAGCCTGTTACATACATTTGCACGACTTTAGTATACCCTTTTTACTCTACGAGTAACGGGTATAAAAAGAAGAGAGCGATGGGATTTTTTCCCACAAAGACTTTTTTTCAGACCTATCTTTTGTATGGCAGTATAAAATCCTAGTACTCGCAATTGTTTTGTTACACGGTTTTTTGGTCATAAAATGAAAACGAATCCGATCACTCAATTTGAAATCACCGTTTGTGCCTTCCAGCAACGCCGAAGTTTCTCTGGCCACTTATCAATCGAAGTGCGTGAACAATGCCCACCGACAAATTCAGTTTATTGACGAGAAAATTTTCACCATAGAGGAATGGATCAAGAAACAGAACGACAAAGTTTATGCTGTGTCATCAAAACAAGCGTCATAGAGGCCACTATACGGATTATGTGATGGTTTGGTGCGGAGTTGCCTATGATGAGGTCAGCAAGCACCATTTTTGTGAAGAAGGAGTCAAGAGGTTGGCGAAAGTGTATCAAAGGTTGTTAACAACACGACATTATTTGCAAAGAAGCGATCGGTTATATGGTAGCTATATGCTATAGTCATCCGATCCGAAGGTGTTGATAAAATAAGAAAATATTTATATATTTAATAATTTTAATCCTTTCAGAGAACTTGCATTAAGAAAAAGTGGAGGTCTAATATTTTGACTTTTTGACGAAAAAACGAGAGCGTAAGTTAAAGTCGGCTCTTACCGACTTCGATATACCCGTTACTCATGAAAAAACATGTTTAACAGTGTTCCTGCGTTCCTTAGTGTGACCATCCAAAAAGTATGCAACATTTTTTTAGGGTGGGAGGGGTGGCTGCGGGCGGGCTGTGGTTCACTTTTGCTCATAACTTGAGAACCGTTAATCCGATCTTTATCATTTCTTTGGCAAATCGATTCATTTTGCAAATTACTAACTATCTCTAGAAGGTACGAGTCCTCTATCTTTAAAACTGTAGGAGATATAACTTTTTTCCAAATTGCGGGGGCGGGAGGGGGCGTGGCCAAAATTTGAAACAAACTTGATCTGCGTGCAGATAAAAGAAGCATTTGTCCCATACATGTCAAACCTCTATCTCTTACCATCTCTGAGATCTAGGTGTTCATACAGACAGACGGACAGACGGACGGACGGACAGACGGACAGACGGACAAGTCTATATCGTCTCGGCTGTTGATGCTGATCAAGAATATATATACTTTATATGGTCGGAAATGATTCCTTCTGCCTGTTACATACATTTGCACGACTTTAGTATACCCTTTTTACTCTACGAGTAACGGGTATAAATATGCTTTGACTGGGTCTTGAACCCACGACTTCGACGTTCTAGGGCCACGTCTCATCCTTTACACCACGGCCATTGTTAGTGTCAGAGTGGCTATAGCCACAATAGCCATGTCTGATGTGTGATGTGTGTGTAATGATGATGTGTAGGCGCCGCTACGACGCGTCGTCCGGGGTCCCTAGATCGAGTCCCAGTAAGGTAAGGTAAACAAATTAAATGGTTAATAAATCTATCCCCAGCGTGGAAAAAATGGCGTGATCATGTGGTCGAGCGTGTCTCCATCGCCCCTCGCCTCCCTTCTTTAGCACCCTCCCACCCCATTCACCGATACACTTATAAATGTGGGTAATATGTTTTTTTTTCTGAAATTAATAGAACGGCAAACGGCACTTGCGAAGAGTATGTACATGTGAATTATACATGGACAAGGAGAATTTTCCGAAGGTTAGTTTAAGAAACCCGAAAAACCAAGCGATCAGGAAGACCATTATTATTTTTTCAAAGGGAAAGATAACGGATATATGGGTACGCAGCTTCCATAAAAAATTTAAAATCTTTATATAAAATAAACTGCAAGTATAATAAGTTTTTGTCCCATACCTGTCAAACCTCTATCTCCGTTAATAGAGTATACGTCTACGTTATATTATATATGCACCACTGAGTGTCAGATAGAGACAGTCACATTTTCCTCTCTTCTTGGGGAGCCCAGGTATGTTCCAACAGCAACTTCGTATATTCTCTCTCTCTTCTCTTTCTTTCATATACCTCTTGCAAACTGGAGATCAAAAACAAATATGTATGATTAGCGTAGATTGTGTTGTTGGCGATGAATGATTTCGTGTCCCGATTAGGGGATATTCGCCCGCCTTAGTTTTATTTAAAATATTCATTTTTGTTCAGAATTAAAAAATTTTAGAAATTACATGATTATTTTTTATTAAAACGATTACGATGTCTACGATGCGACAATGCCCATTTGACAGCTAGGTAATCGGATAATTTTTACTCATACTCGGCGATGCCAAACATGTTACATTTTTATTTACTCGTGCAGAAAACAACTCGCCCTAAAAAGTGCCATTTTCGCCCTAATATTTAGAAAATCGCCCTGAAAAAAGGGCCAAAGACGACTCGCCTTATATATAAGAAAATGCTTTTCTTAAAAATAGAAATTGTGTTCTAGATTTCAGGGCAATTTTTCTAAAAAACCCTTAGACAATTTCAGCTGTTATGTCGATTTAAAATTCCCAAGCGATTATGGCAGCGCTGGCATGAAAAGGAAGCAGGTGGCAGTAAAAAACTAAAAAAAGAAATTGTAGAAAGAGGAGGACGACCGACCACAGACCAACCGAGTTGGTTGTTATTGGGAGGATTCCATGGCGGAATTATACCAGGTGAAGTCATTAAAGTAGGCTGCCTCTTTTTGGGGTACCAGTTGAATGGGGAAAAACATTCAGTAGCAAAGGGGATGTCAACGTGCTCTCACATTTTCATATCAACTGGTACCTCTCTCGCATGGTGAGTTTCTGACGACTCTACCTTGTTAATTATACCATGGATCCACCCTTCTTCTAACTTCACCCAATCACAACCTCCCGTCACCTCTTCACCAACCCACTTTTTTTAAGCTATAAATCAATTTTGAAATAAGAAGCATTAACAATTATTTTTTTTACTTACTCTTTACTGGGACTTGAACTCGGGACCAATCACAAATACTGATCACACGGACGACGTCTTAGCCCACTCGACTATTAGCCTTAAGCAAGACGTTGCGTCATAACCGTAGTTGGGAATGTACGCAGTTGGTCTAGTTGACATGACATTCGCTTAGCAAACGTGGAGGCCTGGGATCAAGTCCCAGTAGGAGCAAACTTTTTCTTCTTATTTTTATGTTTTTTTTTTTTATGTTCGTTTTTTAATGTTTTTATACCCCTTACTCGTAGAGTAAAAAGGGTATACTAAAGTCGTGCAAATGTATGTAACAGGCAGAAGGAATCATTTCCGACCATATAAAGTATATATATTATTGATCAGCATTAACAGCCGAGTTGATTTAGCCTTGTCCGTCTGTCTGTCTGTCCGTCCGTCCGTCCGTCCGTCCGTCTGTCTGTATGAACACCTAGATCTCAGAGATAGTAAGAGATAGAGGTTTGACATGTATGGGACAAATGCTTCTTTTATCTGCATGCAGATCAAGTTTGTTTCAAATTTTGGCCACGCCCCCGCAATTTGGAAAAAACGTTATATCTCCTACAGTTTTAAAGATAGAGGATTCGTACCTTCTAGAGATAGTTAGATATTAACAAAATGAATCGATTTGAAAGAATGATAAAGATCGGATGAACGGTTCTCAAGTTATAAGCAAAAAAGTGAGCCAAGCCCTCCCCGCTACCACCCTAAAAAAATGTTGCATACTTTTTGGATGGTCACACTAAGGAACGCGGGAACACTGTTAAACATGTTTTTTCATGAGTAACGGGTATATCGAAGTCGGTTAGAGCCGACTTTAACTCACGCTCTCGTTTTTAAATTTTTTTGCGTTAAAATCGTACCTATAAATTTGTGTGCCGTATTTGGCGCTTAAGTGCTCACTTTTTTCACTCAATAACTAGCAAGGGTAGTGGTCGAGCGGATAAGACATTGGCTTATTGAGGTGTTTTTAACATTGACTATATTTTATACAATCCTTTAATCGATTACATGGTGTAACTTATGTCAAGACAAAACAAAAACTTGTTCAATACATCTACATTCTTCTTTTTAGAAAAACTTTCTTAAAATTAGGGTTTATTTTCTTAATTTTAGGTCAAAGTACCCTAAATTTGTAACAAATATTTTCTTAAATCAAAGGCGAAATTACCCTAAAAATTAGAAAAGGCCATAAAGCAAATTCACCCTAAAATTTAGAAAAAAATATATTTTTTTTAATTTTTAGAAAATTTTTTCTAAAAAATTAATTTATAGGGCAACTTTTCTAAAATTCATTTTTTTTTTCTTATATATAGAAATTTTTTCTAAATTTAAGGGCGATTTCGATTTTGGGGCGAATTTCTTAAATATAAAAAAATAATTTTCTGAGTGTAGTATATACATAGTGTACTATAGTATACTATATAGTATAATATACTATCTCTGAGATCTGTTTGTTCATAGAGCCAGACATAAGAACAATCAAAAATGGCTATAACGAATCGGTTGTTAATGCTCATCAAGATTACATATATTTGTATACTTTGTTAAGCGTAGTATACACTTCCACCAAAGACTTGCCAAAACAAAAAACTCCATATAAAAAAAACTCACATAAATTTTTGTGCCAAAGCCCTTTGGCAGTCTCTTTGTTGGCAATTCAACAAAAATGCCTTAGTTAAATACCGATGAAATACTAGATCCGTATTTTCTGTATTTTAATCGATAGCTCCCTGAATAATTAATTTTAATTATTTCAAGAGGTATCGCACATTGTCGATACACAAATATGTGTAGTCGGGCGAAATTTGAATAATTTTCCCATCAATGATGTAGCGCAATTTTTAAAGCAAGCTACAAAACACCGTGAGACTCCTACCTAATTTATACTGGGTAATAATTATGAATTAAATCATTACTTAAGTGTCATATCTGCTCATCAGGCATGTTAATCATTTGTATTTATTGATTGTGAAACTTAAAATTTTAAATTAAACGAAAAAAAAATAGAGGCAAGCTAACTTCGACTCGACCGAAGTTTATATACCCTTGGAGCATGTTATATGTCTGCCAGTTTTTTATATCGCAGCTATACGATATATTCATCCTGTTTTGATCAAACTCTTCAAAATTGTGTTGAAACAGATGATATACATAACTGGAACGTACAAAGACGCTACCATTGAAAACAAAAAAGTTTTTCTCACTAAAACTATTTTTTCGACCGATCATTCCTATGGCAGCTATATGCTATAGTCATCCGACTTGGATCAGACTTGACAGAATTATGTGTTAGCATATCATTTTGATCAGTAACGAGTTTGGGAGCGATAGCATTGAAAACAAAAAAGTTTTTCATACTAAAACTTTTTTTCAGACCTATCTTTTGTATGGCAGCTATACTATAAAGTTGCCCGATTTGCATAAAACTTGCTGAAATTATGTGAAAGCATAAAAAACTTATAAATACGCGGTTTGGTAGGGATAGCATTGAAAACAAAAAAGGTTTTCTCACTAGAACTACTTTTTCAACCGATCGTTCCTATGACAGCTATATGCTATAGTCATCCGATCAGGCCAGTTCCGACAAATGTGCAGCGTATTTGTACCAAAAGACTTCGTGCTAAATTTGGTTACGATAGCTTTAAAACTGACGGTGGAGATAGCATAGAAACAGACGGACGGACGGACAGACGGACAGACGGATGGACGGACGGACAGACGGACATGGCTATATCAACTTAGCTCGTCACGCTGATCAAGAATATATATACTTTAGGTGGGAAATAATTTCTTCTGGCTGCTACATACATTTGCACAAACTTAATATACTCTGTCTAATTTTGTTACAGAGTAGTGTATAAAAAAGAGATGGCTAAGCTAACTTCTTCTGTGCCGAAGTTTTTATTCCCTTGCAAAATGCTGGTTTGTAAATATCAGAGCTTAAGAACGCCAACATTAAAATCCAAATTTATATTTTACTAAAACCCACTTTCCGACCGATAGCCGTCCGATTTCAACTTTATTTTGCGAATCTCTTTGAAATCATATATACAATCACAGAGCATAATAATGATAAAATTTAAAAACAAAATTTTTCTCTCTAAGACCCATTTTCCGATCGGTTCTTGGCAACCATAAGATATAGTCAACGGATTTCCGGACTTCAACCAAATTTTACAAATCTGTGCGATTTCATTTGGTATTAATAATGGAAGTGTGTACGGACGTTAACATTAAAAACAAAAAAGGTGTTCTTACTAATACCCATTTTCCGACCGTTGGTTCCTATGGAAGCTATAAGACTTAGTCTTCCGATTCGGGCAAAAATCAGCACATAGGCTTAAAACTGAGAAACTAATTGGCGTAGAAACAGGGAGACAGACAGATCGTCGGGAAAACTTAATCGAATCAGCTCCAGAGTCGATCAAGAATACATACATTTTATAGGGTCGGAAATGAATATTTCTATGCGTTGCAAACTTTTGGGCAAAATTACAATACCCTTTGCAAGGGTAGAACAAGCACCAAGTTTTCGCATCTAATTCTGTTCTTACCTAATATTTTATATTAAATGTTCACATTTGGGTCGGTTTGTATTTTATAAACATATTATATTTTATTTAATGGCATGGCAACAATAGAATTCATTATTTCATAAGCTTTAAGCATTTTCAGGAAGGCAAAAGTTGTCACTTCTATCAAATAAACACATACTTCTTTACATATATGTATGTATAGAAATCACTGACTTATCAGTGCCAACCGCGTCTAGCACTTTGATTGAATTTCAGCTTAAGTTCAGTACAGTTCTCTACTTTCAAGTGTTCGCTACTAAAACTGACAAGCAATCTCTCAATTCCCTAATCATGGCTTCAAAAAGAATGGATTTAAATAGGCGTACTTTTCTGGTGTTGAGTGGCTGCTCAAATCCTTTGGCTCATAGCCTGGCACTACAACTATGCAGTCGCTTTTCTCCCGGATCTGCAACCTTGATATTGGATGACAATAAGGAAAAGCTAGAAACGTTGAAGCAACAACTTCAGGCTCAATTGAAGCCCCACATTATTCAAGTAAAAACGGGAATACTGGATGCGCAGCATGCCAATGGTGTACAACTCATGGATCAAGCATTGAAACTTTATCCGAATACAAAGTTTGAGCGTTCCATTTTGGTGCACAACGAGGGTAAGACTGCCACTCATATGCTATTGGAACCCCAAGTGCCTAAGGATTGGTCCAACTATGTGCAACATCATCTGTATGCACCGGTGGCACTAAATCAATTTTGGCTAAACTGCACCCAACTCCAAGATGTTGAGAAATTGACCATCAATGTGACGTCATCGCTGCAAGTACGTCCTTTGGTCTATAGTGGTCTATTATGTTCTTGTAAGCGTGCCAGGGATATGTATTTTCGTGCCATGGCGTCGGAGGAGGGACGTTCGGGTGTAAGTGTCCTTAATTATGCTCCCGGTTTACTACAATCTCATCAGACCCAATCCGATTTGAATGGAAACGTCATCACACCCAGCGATGTGCTGCCTAGTGTCGAAAGGTCTCCATGTGTTCAGCCCTTGGAGGCTATTCTGAAATTGATTAATATACTGGAACAGATCTCCTTTGTGTCTGGTCATGATGTGGACTACTATGACACATTTGTTTTATGAGTAGCAGCATTTTGGAGGACTGTGTGTTGGCTCGACTTGGTTCTGCATGCGATTAAAGATTGGAATGATTACTATATTATAATGATGAATAAAATTTGGCTTCTGCAGGAAATTAAAAAACCTAAATAATTTTGTTCATGGAGGGAGTGTAAATAACATAGTAATATTTTGTTACATCTCTGGTGGAATGCTTAGCCAAGAAAGGATCCAGCTCAGAGAAGTACGCCTCATGATGAGGTAAGAGATTGTCTAAGCTGATGAACCATATTATAATATTCTACTATATAAACTATTCCGCACTTACAAACGCCATTGTTTGTGTCAGTAAAACAACCACATCAAAAAAATCTTTAGGTTACTGATAAGAATTGCTACAAAAAGTGTAACTAACACGTGGGATGCGAACGATGACGGAAACAAAGGGAAGTCTAAAGAGATAGAGCGGAAAAGAAAGGGATAGATAGAGAGAGAGAAAAAAAGTGTGAGGCAAGTTTAACCCAATCAGAAAAATAGAGGAAAGTTTACTTCGGCACCGCGGAAGTTTATACACCCTTGCAGCTCGAAGAATTTATATATGGGCATTTCCGCGGGACGCGAACGTACGTTTGTACGCTTTTGTTGTACATAAAAGACAGATAAAGACAGAAAACAAAAATTATCCCCACTTTTTTTTGCGATTTGATAGCATTTGGTTAGCTCTGTGTTTAGTGTAAAAGACGGGATTTATCGAGTTTTAGATTTCATAATATTAGCAATATACATGAGGTCGCGAACGTACGCGGAATAGAAGTCGACTTTGACTTCATCTAGTGATATGCAAAAATCTGCGAAATGGAACGGAATATTCTAAAGCGATTAATTTATTATAAAAGAGGATTAATGTAGCTTTCTATTGAGTGTTTACACAGAAAAATATCTCGATTGGTTTTTTTTAAATTGAATTATTTACCGGTCGCGAACGTACGGGTCGCGAACGGACGATTAGAAAAAGCAAGATAAAAATTAACCGTTAATCGAACTTTTTTGGTCTCAATGCATTTTTTTTCTTCTTAATTGATTGCAATGAAGAGATGTTGTAAGCATAGCATATGTTTTGCCTGTAAAATAATTATATATAACAAGTGAGAAAGTCGGTCAAGCCCGACTATAATATACTCTGTACCTCTCCCTCTCTCTCTCTCTCTCTCTCTCTCTCTCTCTCTCTCTAAGATTGTGCGGCGTTGGTTGTGAAAGGGTGGGTGGTGGGTGGGGGGGGGGTGGCGGGGAGTGATATACTTATTTGCTCATAACTCGAGAACCGCTCATCCGATCTTTATCATTTCTTCGGCAAATCGATACATTTTGACTAACTAATGACTAACTAACTCTAGAAGGTACGAATCATCTATCAACAAAACTGTGGGAGATATAACGTTTTTTCCAAATTGCGGGGGCGGGAGGGGGCGTGGCAAAAATTGAAAATAAACTTGATCTGCCTGCAGGTATAAGAAGCATTTGTCCCATACATGTCAAACCTCTATCTCTTACCATCTCTGAGATCTGTTTGTTCATACGGACGGACAGACGGACAGACGGACATGGCTATATCGACTCGGCTGTTGATGCTGATCAAGAATATATATACTTTATAGGGTCGGAAATGATTCCTTCTCCCTGTTACATACTTTTGCACAAACTTAATATACTACATGTACCTTCGGTACAGAGTATAAAAATGACATTAAATTTTATTTTTCGGTCCAGGTTGCCCATTTTGCGGAATTGCCCATATAGCTTTTACAGGATTTTATACAGCAATATAGTTTTCGCGTTGAAAGTTTTTCTTACCAGAACTACTTTTGGCCAGGATGATTTTTAAACTAATGGAAGAGATTGCATAAAAACAAACGGAATGACAGACGAAGATGGCTATATTAACTCAGATCGTAATGGTGATCAAGAATATATATATATACTTTACGGGGTAGGAGACGGTTCTTTCTATGCGATCTGAACAGCTGGACAATTTTACAATCGCTTTCGATCGCGAATTTTAGATCACATGGGACACTGCTAGTGAATATTTAAGCTATCACTTTGAAATTGAAGGTTTAGGTCGGTAATATGGAGTTAGATTCTATGCTGCTACAAAATCTCTTCCGAACAAAATTTAACTGAGTCAAGAGGGTTCAGAGACATATCTGAGAAATTTTTGGAACTTTTATTGCATGGATTGTTTGTATGAATTTAGAAGTTATTTAAGGTGTGAAGTTACTTAAGGGGGTTGACTCGTGTGACAGCCGTTTTTTTAACTGTTTTTTGGGAATTTTTTTTGGAGAGCGGGTAAAACTTAAGACTGATTTTTTCAACATATGTTTAGTAACTATTGAAGTAAATTTAGAAATTTTTTAAAGTCAAAATTATGAGAACTTTCCGTGATACAGCGTGGGGAAGTAAGTCTTATTGAAAAAAAAGAGAGAAGCTAACTTCGGCTCGACCGAGATCCCAGATTTTCATATGGCAGCTATACGGTATATTTATCCGATTTTAATCAAACTCTCCAAAATTGTGTCGAAACAGATACTACTCATAACTAGAAAGTATAAAGACGCTACCATTGAAAACAAAAAAGCTTTTCTCACTAGAACTATTTTTTCGACCGATCGTTCCAATGGCAGCTATATGCTTTAGTCATCCGACTTGGATCAAACTTGACAGAATTGTGTGTTAGCATATAAAATTGATCAGTAACGAGCTTGGGAGCGACAGCATTCAAAGCACAAAAGGTTTTCCTTACAAAGACTTTTTTTCAGACCAATCTTATGTATGGCAGCTAAACTATATAGTTGTCCGATTTTTATAAAACTTGCTGAAACTATGTGAAAGCATAGATTACTTATAAGTACGAGGTTCGGAGACGTTGGCGTGGAAAACAAAAAACTAGTTTTTCCACCGATCGTTCCTATGACAGCTATATGCTATAGTCATCCGATCCGGCCAGTTAGCCAACATAGTGGCTTAGCATATTTTATCTTTGGCCGTATATCTATCTATTCTGCAACGCACATTGAAATCTAAGCGAAAACACCAAAGTTATTCACGAAACAAATTTTGCCCTCCCCCCCCACGCTGTGCTTATTGCGCTCTGTTTGCTGCTGGCGCGCGCGTGTGTGTGTGCGTGCGGGTGTTTATTTGCGCGTTTGTGTGTGTGTGTTTGTCAATTGTACAGGGTGTATTGAAGTCGGGCTACTAGACTGCAGCGATCTTACTTGTTTTCCCTGTTTCGTTGCATAAAAAAAAAACGACGTGACATATTTAAAATATCCTAATTCCGCTAATAGCCCCACATATGCTGAACATACACTATAAGTTTCAAGAGCGATCGGTCAAGTCGTTTTTGAGAAATCATTTTGACCAGTTGAAAAAGAGTGATTTCGAGAAAAACGAGTTTGAAAGTTGCTCTATATATGAGCATTTCCAAAAAAAGGTCCACCTGGGCCAAAAAAACTAAAATGGTTTGTTTAACCTATATATAACCACTATATTTGATCGAATTTTCATAGGGAAACAATCAAATTGAAGTAATGTAAGCTAATCTTACATTTACTAATAACCCAATTGGATATATTCGGTTTCACATCCGTGCTAGCGCGATTTTTTCTCATTTTGACATTAAATTTGATTCATTTTTTGCAAAAAAGTGACAAGAGATTACATGAACTATCGCTATCTAAAATCTTTCTGATGGTGCAAAGGGCTATACAAGAATGCATAAGAAACCATGAGAAACTATGCCAATGCAATTAACTGTAAGTTTTTGCTTCGCATTATAGCAGAAACCACATAAATATGTGGCCGTCTGTGGCCCAGTGGTTAGTGTGCTGGACTGCTAGGCGGGAGGTCGTGGGTTTGATCCCGCCTCTGAACATCTAATAATAAAAGTTTTTTTCTTTCTTTAGAAACTAGCTTTTACACATACGGTCACCTTCACCAGCTTAGTGGCGCCAGCTGTGAAAGTAACTAGCCATGAAAAAGCAATTTCTCAAACTTTGCCGTTCGGATCCGGCGTTAAACTGTAGGTCCCTTTCTCTTGTGCGAAAAAATTTAAAGCACACACGCCAAGAGATTGAGAGAAGCTTGGCTTGGCCCCGTTGAGGAGCAGTATAGCCAGTTTTACCTTTACATAAATATGATGATGGAAAAAATGTCATGTTCGACATGTCACGTATCGACAGAGATAAAAAATTTTTTACAATCAAATAATATACATTTCAAAGAACTTTTCATTCATAAGATATTAAGATTATTTAGGCTTAGTTATTGTGTTAGGTTTCGCTAAGCTTTGTCTTTATATAGCTACTCGCGAAAACCACTACTGTTTTTGTCACGTTCGAATAGCTTTCAATTTTGTCATTATTTTGGAAAACGAATTTCACTTGATATACAATTTAACACTAATTAAAGTGCTTGCTAAGAGCTATATTATACGGTAAAAAACGAATTAAAAATTCGATTCAATTTAACTTTTTTCTATTTTCAATTTGTACAACGGTCACGGTTCGACAGAATGGAAAAGCCCATATGCTCTATATATAGAGGTATGTTGTTAGCGCTATAACTTTCTTACGACATCGGATATCGAAAAATCCTTTTAACTACATATTCTACATAAGTTATAGATGTGATTTATGAAAAAACGAGAAGGCCAAGCTAACTTCGTCTTTGCCGAAGTTTTTATATCCTTGCAAATGTTTTAATTCGTCAGAGTTTAAAAACGCCAGCATTAAAAACAAAAATTTTTTCTAAATAAAACCCACTTCTCGACCGATAGTTCCAATGACAGCTATAAGATATAGTCAAACGTTTTTACCACAACTTCCAAATCTGTATAATATTGATAATCGCTAAAGTGAGACTCGTTAACATTAAGAACAAAAAAGTTTTTCTTGTTAAAACCCACTTTTCAACCGATAGTTTCTATGGCAGCTATAAGAGATGGTCATCAGATTTTGACCAAAACTTCTAAATCTGTGTAAAAGCGCAAAATATTAATAATCGCTGAAGTAAGACACGTTAACATTAAAAAAAAAAAAAATTTCTCATTAAAACCAACTTTTCGACCGATAGTTCCTATGGCAGCTATAAGATACAGTCATCCGATTTTAACAAAAACTTCCAAATCTATGTGAAAGCGTATACTATTAGTAATCGCTAAAGTGGGAGACGTTAACATTAAAAACAAAAAAGTTTTTCTCACAAAGACCCACTGTTCTACCGATAGTTCCTATGGCAGCTATAAGATATAGTCATCCGATCTGGTCGGTTCCGACATATAAGCAGTATGCAGTAAAAAGAAGACTCTGTGCAAAGTTTCAGCTCGATAGCTTTCAAACTGAGAGACTAGTTTGCGTAGAAACAGACAGACGGACAGACAGACGAACAAACAAAGCTCAATCGACTCAGCTCGTCACCCTGATCAAGAATATATATAGTTTATAGGGTCGGAAATGAATATTTCTATGCGTTGCAAACTTCTGGGCAAAATTATAATACCCTTTGCAAGGGTATAAAAAATTTCGAATTTTTTAATCCATCTCACGGGTCAACCCCCTTAACTGATGCAGGACCGGTTCCGAGCCATAAGAAGCCGTCTAAAAAGTGGTTCAAAGATCTATTTTAAATAATATTTCAGCCTTGAGTTTCAAAATAGGTTTGTAGGTAAGAATAGAAATTTACCCTGTTCAAAGTTGAGTACGAATTTTCTGCGACGCAATGGGCCGGTTCAAAAGTAATACAGCTCCATATCTGAGATATTTGGTAAGTTATGATTAATATGGAAATTTGGTGTGTTGTTGGGTTGAAGGAAGTTAGACATTTTACTAGTTTTAGACCGGCTGCGGACACTATTGTACCGGTTAAAAAGAGCTTTAAATGCTTATATCAGATATTATTGAAGCTATGAACTTAAAATTCTGTGTGTATGTTGGCAATGCAGAGGTACACATTTCACTGGTTCAAAAACGGAAGTGAACCATTTTGATCCAGATCAAACGCGTAATATGCTATTCACACTGAGGCACATCTGACATCTAACATCATTATCAAAGATGTTCCATAAGCATTAGTTATTGGTCCACCACTAAAAATTTGTCTTTTACTGAAAAGAATGAAATATAAACAATGACAACGAAAGGGAATGGAAAAATGTCAAAAATTCCAAGCCATCGATGGCTAGAAACAGACGTTGGATAATAATTATATTAAGTTTTATTAACTTAATAAGATAAACAGACATATGACAATGTACATGTTTTGACATTGTCGCATATGTTGCGGAATTCATATCGGATAATATTACAGAGTTCCTCCCGTAGATGTCCGATTTTGGCACCCACATTTCTGGAAGCAATGGCCGGCCCCCTGCAAAATGCACCGAGCCTGACCACTAAGCGGAGTTTGTAAGCATTGCGAGTGAGCGGTTGGAGTTGCAAAGGGAGCATCAAAGAGATCTGCGTACAATGTTTCGGAAGATAGCAGCAAGTCAAGCAACGTTCCAGTTGCGGGAAAGGAACAATAAAAACCAGTGTAAAACCATTTGTGCCTTGCAATATGCTCTTTTTCTTCATTCGAAAAAACAAATCTCTTCAGCACCTGGAGAATAGTCAGCAGTAGTATAAGATGGGTTTGGCTGCCACCGGGGTTCATTTGAGAAAGGTTATTGATTGCACTGTTGTGGACATTAAAGATTTTGTGCAACATACAGCAGTAGGATGGAGCTGCGACAATTTGTATCTCTTTTTCTCAACACTTCAAGCCAGCTTACAAGCGTTAAGTATGTTGATTGCACCATCCGAATGCTCTTTTTAAATATGCTAAAATTTAAAATAAGGATAAAATATAAGGATGTTAACGAATTGCACGTATAAAAGTCTCACTTTAATACCACTTACAAACATCCAAGCGCTTCTTGATATGAGCAGATTCATGCCTCTCATGGTCAGCAGCTCCTCTTCATCTTCGATCTCTGCAACTAATGCATTTTTGACTAAAACTGCCACAAGCTGCTGATTTACAAGTTGCTTTTTATAAGCAACAGATAAAACAACCATCAATTGTTCTTAAAAATTCACTTTATCAATGTTTTTTAGCAATTTGTAAATTCACTTCGGCGACTGAAGATGTTAGATGTAAGATGTTGTCCGTGTGAATCGCTATTTCACATCTTCCGAAAATTCCATGCGTTCCGCTGAGATGTGCTCAGTGTGATTAGCATATAAGACGCCGCGTATATAGTAAATATTTACCACCAAGTACTTGCAATTGTTTTGGTACATAGTTTTTTTTTGTCATAATATGTAAACGAATGAATATTTTTCAATTTCGTTTTTCTTATTTTTATTCGGTCAGCCAATGGCTACAAATCGTAGAACAGCTTATTAAACTCGATCAGTTTTATTAAAATTTGGAAACAGCAAAGTAAAAAAGAAACAAAGTAAAAACGAAGTTTCCTTCGTTTAACATCTTATGGGCCGGTTTCTCATCTTGTACACCAACAAATAGCAGTTTTCTGAAACAATAGATGAGCTCAATTATCAAACCTCGCCGAGTGCATACTTTTCGGAGGCTCAATTTCAAACCAGTGAAATCCGGTTTAGTCTATTTAAATAAAATATATTCTATATGCGCTACAAAACTTTTAAGCTTTTGCAATTTTGTTGCAAATTATTTTAATGATGCAATTCTAATTAAACAATTAATATTCATAATTTAAATGCCATATAGAAACATGGGCAGGCGATAACCTCTCAAGTTCAAGCCAAAGCTTAGAGCGAGAAGCTTATTCGAAAGCTTCAAAACAGCTGGCAATATCAACCAGTCAAGCAGCCAACCTGCTCGCAAAAAGTAAAAGCAAATCCCAACCCCAAACCTGAAATCAAAGTGAAAAATCATGGAGCTGAAGCAAAGAACTTTCCTAATGGTAACAGGAGCCTCTCGTGGCATAGGACGAGAGTTTGCCCAACAATTGGCGAAAAAATTGGATGGAAAAGGGTCGGTGGTGGTTCTAATGGCACGCAATCAAGCCTTACTGAATGAGACCAAGGCCAGTATTGTAGGTGAACAGGCAGACTTGATGGTATACACTTACACCTTGGAGCTGGCTTTAGCAACGGCAGCGGATTTTTCCCGAATTCTGCAGGAATCTTTGAGTACTGCAGGCACATCAGCGGAAGATTTTCAACGTGCCATAGTCATACACAATGCCGGTACAGTGGGTGACACCAGCAAACATGCCCGGGAGATTGGTACGGATACGGATTACCTGCAGCACTACTATCATACGAACCTCTTCTCCGCGTTGGCCCTTAATTGTGAGTTTATGCGTGTCTTTCACAACCAGCCAAAACTGGTGGTAAATCTCAGTACATTAGCCGCCTTGGAACCCTTTTCTTCGATGGCACACTATTGTACAGTCAAAGCGGCCCGTGAGATGTATTTTCGTGTGCTGGCCAAAGAAGAGTCCGCAGAGCAAACCATGGTCTTGAACTATGCACCGGGAGTGATAGATACTCAAATGACGGTTCAAGTACAGCGTGAAGCTCACGATCGCGCTGTGGTGGCCATGTTTCGGGAGCAGCGAGAGTCAAATAAAATGCTGAGTGCCGAACAGACGGCCCTAAAGTTTATACAAATATTGGAAGCGCAAAAATTTCAATCTGGTGATCATGTGGATTATTATTATTAGAGAGATTTTTAATATGTATTGTAGTAACTTCCGAATAGATATTTGGTATGTACTTAATAGCCTAAAGCAATCCATTTATAGTTTGTTAAAATGGATTTGAATATTTGAAATAATTTGAAAATAAAATGTTCAACTGGTCGCAAATTTTAGATATGGGCATTTCCATGATGTCAGACACATTTAAAGTACAAAAAAGTCAATATAAAAATCCGTTTTAATAGGTTTCAATTATAACTCTTAATCAGCCCCATTAAAATCAGTTTTAATAGGTTTCAATTATAACTCTTTATTAGCCCCATTATTGGTGCTAAGGTTGATTTTGGTAAATTTAACCATGGTACTCGCACGGCACATAGTGGTTTTCGCGGGCAACAACATTACCGCCGATTTCAGCGAATCTGAGGCAATACTTGAATGTGACTTATTTTAGTATGTTGTGCATTAATGTCTCTTAAAAATGGTTTTGATTTCACACAAAAATAATTTATAGTTTTTTGAAATTTAAGTTTGACCATTTTCAGACGGAACATGTCGCACGGGAAATGTTTTCTTTTCTTTTTAGCCCTGAGAAAATTTTAGATAGCAAAAGTAAATGCAATCTAAAGGTATTTTATCAAAAGAAAGTGCATTAATAATGTCCAAAAAGGAAAAATTGTTTTGGCGCGGCCGTGAAACCAAATATATAGAAAAAGGTTATGAATAAATTTAAGATTGGCTTACATTAGTTCAATTTAATAACAATAAGCACTCTGAACTTTTGGTCCTGGTGGACCTTTTGGTGGAAATGCCCATAAACAATTTTTTTTTTTAATTTTCAATTTTTGTCTAGTTTTTTAAAATATAATTGATAATTTTAAAGAGCTCAAGATTAGATTTTCATAAATTTTCTATTACTAACTTACAAAAATGATTTAAGTAGCTATCTCTTAAAGAATGTTCGATGAGGTGTAATGTAAAATTGGCTATACAGCTCCTCCAACGGGTCCAAGCCAAGCTTGGATGAGGCGAGTCTCTCAAATTTTACAGTTTTGAGCCAGTCGTAGATTTTTCGGTCCCTTTGCTGGCAAGAAATTTGGTTGACAAGTTTTCTTTTTTAACATATATATATTTATATACATAATGTATGTATTTCCTAATGGTTCTTATATGCTAAAAGAAATCAGCTGCAGCTGTGCGCCGCTTGGTGGGTATTTTGAGCAAATCATCGGTGAGGGTAGAACCTGTATCAATCAGCTGCTGTCGTATGGGAGTGTTACTGCTGCTTCGCACCGCACGCGGAGTACTCTTACGCTTCCTCGTAAAACTCGCCACTACTGGTGAGGGTGTGCTGCGTGGTGTAGGCGTTCTACGCAGTCCGAGTTTTCCCGTAGCGAAATGTTGGGCCGCCGGTGACATGCTGGCCAAACGTTCCATGCTCGAGCGTACAAATGGTGAACCAATATTACGACGAGCCGTATCTAAAGCTATTTGTTTTTGATTGCGCATTTTCTCGCTGACTTTTTCGGCCAAGGCAATGGCTATATTTTCGCGCCTAGAGTTCTCATTAATGTGAAACGAGGGACCAGAAGTGGAACGTAAAGGCGTGTCACCGCCATCCAGCCTAAAGGGCGTGCCATCTATCTCACCCCAAGTCATCAGTGGGGAAAAGGCCTCCCCCGGATGGGGTGAGGGCGAGCGCAGCAAGTCAAAGCCTCGTATGCGTGGAGTGGCAACTCCAACTACCACTTCCGCTTCATTGCCTGGTGGATTTCTACCCACATCGCTCTTTTTTTGCGGGAATTCACAATTGGGCAATCGGGTGGCATTGTGCTGAATGCTCTGTCGGCGTTCCGCCGCCTGCACACGCTCCTCCTCTGTCATTTCCACACCTTCTGGCACATACATAATGGAATTCATATTGGTATATTTCCAGGTTTCAATTCTCCTCAAAGGATTAGGTTCCTCAAACTGTTTCTCGATGCTGGGCAACATTAAAGCCTTTTGCAATTGCTCGGAAGACAATTTCTCATGATTATAGAGTACTGCGTATTTCTGGCGCAACTTGGCCTCAGCTGTTTCAATAATCTCTTGAAAACTGTTATTATCTTCGCTGGTGAAATGTTGCAGAAAGGCATCCAGTGACATTGGCCGCGACATAGGGCCACCCTCCACCAAGCTGATATCATTGGAGCGTCGGCTGCTGGTGGATTGTGGAGTTAGTGTTTCTTCAGCAGCTGGCAAAGGAGTATTACCGCCTAACCCCTGATTTAGTGGCGTTTCAAAAGTGGCGGGCGACATGGCTGTAATGATATTAAATGGTTGTATTATTGGGCGATGTTCGTTTGCCAAGCCGAACTCTTTACCATTATTATTCTGCTTTCTGTTTCTTTGGCTGCTACCCCGTCCTCCACCTGGCAGCCGGCCCAGACTATAGCGCTCGCGGATCTCAGCCATCTGGATAAAATCCCTTCGGGCCTCTGCATCCAGATAATCGTTTTGTGCACGCAATTTTTCCAAATCGGGAAAGAAGTCCCTTTGTATAATCTTGGCCATCTCCTCGATGTAGCGCTCTTCGGTGAGAATTTTGGGCTTATTTTTTCTGACCATAGAGGTGGGTTTCTTGAACTCGGCCAATGCTGTGGTCTGTGCCTTTGCTATGTCCATGGCCCGGCTGCCAGGTGTCCGTGTGCAGGGCGTAGAATTCGTAGACATTTTTACTTTTTGTTTAACTTTATCGCTGCTGCTTTAAGATGTCAGTGTGACCATTTGCTCGCACTTTTGGTTGATTGGAGTTCAACGTGGTGGCAAGGCTTGACAACTATCGATACGGACTTTATCGATATAAAACGAAAGGCTAAAATTTTGAATTTGATCTTTCTACTTTCAAAACATTCAATAGTACTTACTAAGTACTACTTAGGTATTAAAAATTCGTTTCGATTCCAACCAAACTTAGTAAATTATGTGAAAGCATATAACCAGGTTTAAAAAGCTTCCATTGAAAACATAAAAAAATTTCTGAATTCGTATGAACAAACAGATGTCAGAGATGGTAAGAGATAGAAGCTTGACATATTATATATGAGACATAAACTTCTTATACTTGCAGGCAGATAAAGTTTATTTTCATTATTTGCCACTCCCGTCCAAAAGCAATTTGGAAAATAACGTCATATCGCCCACAGTTTTGTAGATAAATGGTTTGAACTTTTTAGAGATAGTTGGGAATTAGCATTATTTAAATTATAAAGATCGAATGAATGATTCTCAAGTTATGAGTCAAAAAGATCAGCGATCAGTAGTTATACCTTCTCTGCCTTTGGAGGTTTAAGCACGAGGACGACCCAACCAGTTCAGATTGTCAGGAGGTCGCAGAAGACGCTGAGAACGCTTATTTTGTCTGTACGACATTTAATCAAAAATGAAATAAGCTGAGCATGAGTGGGGCTGTTAGTGTACCAAAAACTGCATGAGAGAGAATCCTAGGCGAGCAGTCCCGCAGGGCAAACGGGTTAGGTGGCGGTAGCTTAGTGCGGTTAAAGCCCCTCACTTCGTTCGCAGTAATGACAACAACAGAAAAAAAACCCTTATCAAAATGCACATGATGCGCTCTCTGTGTGCGCGTCTTGAAGGCACCGTGCTCCGATTCGCATGGACTTTGTTGTTGTTCACAATTCGAAGAGAGTTAATTGCGACGCAGTTTCTTATGACACAGAGAGGCGCCGTTTGCCAAAGAAACAAACAATTTCGGAGCGATGGGAGCAAGGCGTGCCCATCGCTGATTTATGACCAACTTACAGAAACGAGTTGTTCCGATAAAGTGACATAACCTGAATTTTGAAGGCGAGAGAAAATCTGTTGTGGTCGACAAGCTGTCCAATAAGGATGGTTAACGGTAGCATATGCTCACTATATAACAGCAAGGATGTAGAAGTCTTCAGCATAGGGAGATGCCCTGCGCCCTGTCGGAATTTCGTCTGCGTTCTTCTGAGCAACACACACTAACAGCAGAAGAGGTACTCATGACCTTGAACAAATCCCATAAATTTTATTTTTGATTTTCGGAAAACGGAAAAGATAAGACTTTGACATGCCAACTCGTGTTCAGCATGGGTAGACAAGCAGGAATTAGTTAAAGATGTTCGGGATACTTTTCGCTGTAGAACAGTGTAACACAGTGTAACAGTGTAACAGTGTAATATGGGAGAATGGGGGGTTCTGAACCGCTGGGGGTTGTGAGCCACTCGAATATTGGCCGCAAAAAAAAATATATTTAAACTTTTTGTTTATGTCATGTGACTCCCTTCTTGTTACCTAACTTTTGGCAAGCAACCTATCAGTCTACACCTTCTTGAAGTTCGTGAACCAGAACTCGACTTTTTTTTAAAAAAAGAAAGTTTTTTTTTTTCATTTTTGACTTGTGAATATTATAAAAAAATTTTTTCGTAATGACAAAAGTAAGTTTGAGGGAAATATCTTTGGTCAATTGCCTTTTTGATAGAAATATGATTTTTTTTGTAACAATTTCTTTTTGGTTATGTGACGTCACCAAAAAAAAAAGTGAGATATGGGGGGTTGTGAGCCACTTTGAAAAAAAGTCGGTTTTGACTTTCAAAGAGAATATTGCAATGACGCGCAATAAAACAGAGGAAAAACTCTCTAAAGAAGTAAAAATAAACATTAAAAAGACAAAGAAAAGAACAGCCACAAGCAAAAAGTGCTCGTATATAAAAAAAACAAGCCTGATTCCGTCAATTAATTTTCACTCTTCATTGATATTTCTTAATTCAGAATATGAGAAAAACTGTTCATTTTTTCATTTAATAAAGAATAATGGCGTAAAAACACGAATTTTAAACTTTTAGATGGGTGGCTCACAACCCCCCACAAATTTTCGAAATGTCAAAAAATCACTTTTTTTCAATATGAAAGAAAAAAAACCCAAAATTTTATTTTTTAAAACTAGTGATGAGGAAAGTTTTGTGCATCTTTTACCTAAAATACTAAATTTACAGAACGAAAAAATATTGATTTTTGGCGAAGTTATGTTTGAAAAAAAAAAATATGATCACAACCCCCCACTCTCCCCTAATTAATTCTAATATTTTTTTTTATTTATTTATTTAATAGAGTTGACAAATTTAGCTGTAAACATAATAATTAAAAGAGAAAAAGAAGAAAACAGATTATCCTAATCTCGCCTCCACCGAAATTAGGAGAACTTTTTTATGATATGCTCCGAAACAATAAAATCTAACTGCAACTATGAATATGCAAAATTGATGCTGACGAGCAGCGCTAACGTGTCTACGCTGCCATTCCAAAAGTTCAACGCCTTCTTTCATACATATATGTCAGACCAGATATAGGTATTAAACATAACCTTGTATTAAGCCAAATTCTAAACTAATATTAGTCTAAATTATTCCTTTTCAGGGGAAAAGCATACTTACCTACCTAGTCTGAATTATTCCTTTTCAGAGGAAAAGCTTACTTTAAAGGACACCCAATACAATAAGTTTTGAGTGTATAAACGTAGTAATAGACTTTCAGATACAGTTGGGTTTTTCTTAAAACGACGAAACGATAGAAATTTGTTTTAGGATGTGATCACAGTTTATCTTTCATTCCATCGAAAATACCGTCCTGACATTTTGCAATATTTTTATTGCAAATTGGTCATAAAGTGTTTTGCCACATCGGAGTAAATGTGCTATGAATAGTATTAAATTTGAACTTTGTCTAAATAGTTCGCACTGAGAATAAAGTTAACCCACATTTATTATTAGTCAATTTGTGTGTCTCTGGACAAACTGAAATTAAATTAAGAACTCAGGACAAAAAATAGAGTCACGCCCACACATAACCAGAGATCCTAACCTTGTCCTGCATCCCATCAAATTTCGCAAAATGCAGATTCTGGTGCTGACTCGTGATGGTCGCAAAAGCATTTACGAAACGGATCGTTTTGGTACGGTGAGCGGCCTCAAGAGCCGCATTGGCCGTAATATGAACGTGCCCATGGGCTTCAGTCGGTTGTCCTACGAGGGTCGCATTCTCAACAATGACAGTGTGCTGGAGGATATGGGCATTAAGCGTATGTCCACACTGGAACTCTTTTGGCAGCCGCTAGTCCTTACACCTAAACAGTTTCGCGAAAAGGAATTGGATTTGGATAAACTAGAGCAAAAGCAACGGATTGTGTTCAGCATGACTGAGAGATATGATCATATGGTGAAAACAGGTGGCTTCATTTCCAATAACTCTTCGACTAGCGGCGAGCTTCATGCTGGAGGCTCCAAGGAGCCTTTCCCATATGTCAAACCCTGTATCTCGTTGCAGATGGTTAGTCGATCCCTAAGTAAACTCCATGAATTGATGCCCGACTGTGATGACGGAGAGGAGCTAAGCTCCATTTCCTCAGATGGGCTAGATTTTTTGGCTGCCTATCGACGACCCAAAGGCAAAACAACCGACCCTGATGTGGACAACAATCAAAATGTACTCGGCAAGGATTTGGAGCAGCTAAATCATGTCAGTCTGAGTCAGATACCACAAGAAAGCGAGGACTTACACGTTAACTCTAAACTCAAAAAGAAGAGCAAGAATCGCAATAAGAAATAATAGTCAAACGAGTCGATATGGGTAAAGCAGATTTCAATGATTCTTCTTTGGGGTTCCATTCACAAAATTTTCCAAGTTATTGAACAATTCTAGAATATATGAAATAAAAAATGGAAAAATGTTTTCTGGGGGATAAATTGGGAAGACGGAAGCTGGACGAAAAGACCTATACTTCGATTTACTCTTTTACTCTGTATTGGTACACTCGAACTATAAAAATAGTGTGCAAATCGGTAGTCGTAGGCCTTTAGTATTGGCCTGAGGATAGACCTTTAAACATGAAACGTACGAATAAAATTCAAGAAGTTCTACCAATACGGTGACCGCTTGCTGTGATACTGATCGACTTTTGTAGATTTCGATCACGAAAAAAGAGAGGAATAATGAGTGGAGATTTTGGACTTAGTTCTCGAGATATTGAATTACAAAAAAATTCCAGGTATTTTTTTAATTTAACGGGCTATTTTTTTTTTTGTTTGATGCGGCCAGGTATTAAAAGAATTCAGAAAAATGTCAAGTTTCCTAGAAAAATGATATTGTGAAGAACTTTCCCTCAGATTTTAATCAACTTCTTAGGCTCATAACTGAGGAAGTACCGTAAAGCGTACAGTGTTACTTAAGCTCATTTATTTTAATTACCTACCTCCGAATTAGTGCATCCTTTCTCTAGTTCATATTGCTCGATTTATAATAAAGAAAATAAATTCCAGAAAAATAACGAATCAAAACGACTTTCATGTTGTGTAACTTACGAATTGCACTCTAGGCACTAATAGTTTATTCTTTATTTAATGTTGTAAAGTCGACATAACATTGAAGGGTTGACACAAATTAGGCCTAAGAATAGCACAAATTTTTTTATACACTCATTCGATCCGGTAGGTTCCGACATTTTAGCAGCGTGCAATAAAATGATGAATCTGTGCAAAAATTCAGCTCTATAACTTTTGACAAAAATTAATATACACTTTGCCAAGTGTGTAAGTATCAGTCAAGGCGCGAGAGTATTGTGGCCGTATGTGGCCCATGGGTTAGTGTGCTGGACTGCTGGGCGGGAGGTCGTGGGTTCGATCCCGCCTCGGAACATCTAATAAAAAAAGGTTTTTTCTTTCTTTAGAAAAAAACTTTTACACATCCAGTCAGCTTCACCAGCTATTGGCGCCATTTGTGAAGTTAACCAGCCATGAAAAAGCAAATTCTCAAACTTTGCCGTTCGGATTCGGCGTTAAACTATAGGTTCCTTTCTCTCAGCGAATAATTTAAAGCACACACGGCCAAGAGATTGAGAGTAGCTAAGTTGGCTTGGCCCCTTTGGGGCTTTATAGCCAATTTAAATTTTTGTGTCCAAAAATTCAGCTCCAACTTTTGGCAAAAATTAACATACACTTTGCCAAGTGTATAATTATCAGACAAGGCGCGAGAGTATTGCACTTCGCAGAAACAATAAATATTGTTGAAACAAACTTAAGAATTTAGACGTTATATAATTATTCAATTTTAATTACTGAAGCTATGGTCCCACAGGCAAATAATTTGCCCAAATTTTCATAAAAATTTCTCTAATAGCCATGATTACAGATTTTGCACAACTTAAAACTAAAACTATGGTTCCATACGTAAGCAATTTGATCAAAAATAGACGAAAAGTTTCCTAAGTTGGCCTATTTGGGCAATTTTTCATAAAAACTTGAGCAAATTATTTGCCTGTGGGACCTTAGCTTTAGAAATTAATTGATCGGACCATACATTATACAGCATAGAGCAAAAGCGTTATGATAAACATATCCTGAACAATGGTGATACATATCTCGTCGATTTTTGAAATTTTTAAAATTTACACCCGTTATTCAAAAAGTTTCTATGCTCATATTTTTTTTGGGGCGGTTCCCTTAAATATTCTTCACATAGATTCGTCATTTCAAGAATTCAGTTGTCAAAATAGCTTTTTCTAGAATTTTATTTTTGAAGACACCTTTAAAAGTATGCCTAAAGGAAAGCAGTTCAGTATTCGGGAGAAGGAGAGAATTATTTTATTATCTCAACAAAATGTACCAAATCGTCAAATAGCAGCTCAGACAGGTTGTAATGAAAGTTCAGTGCGTCGACTTTTAAAAAAATATCGTGAAGCAGGTGAAGTGGAAAGGAAGCAAGAATCGGGAATGAAAAAATGCACCACAGCACGAGCCTGCAGGATCGCTTAAAAAATGCAGCTGAGATAGCATCTGAGGTACGGCAACAATTTGCAAAGGATGTTTCGACCCGAACAATTCAACGTCGTTTAAATGAAGTGGGTTTAATGGCAAGGACACCTGCAAAAAAGCCACTCCTGAATAAAAGAATGAAGGAAAATCGGCTAAACTGGGCCAAGGAAAAAAAATTGGAGTGATTCCGAATGGGCACGAGTCCTATTTTCGGATGAGTCCAAACTCAATCTCATTGGACCCGATGGCTCTTGCAAGGTGCGCCGTAGAAAGCGCGAACGATATTTGGAAAATTGCTGTGTGGGAACAGTTAAGCATTCACCATACATTATGATATGGGGATGCATATCTAAATATAAAACTGAATCAATTTTAATGATTCAGGGTATGGTGATCGCGGAAAAATATAAAGATATAATTTTAAGTGGAGTTGTGCCTAGCATTGAGGCAATAAGTGAGAAAGAGAATGTCTGGGCCCTTATGGCTGCGAAAATAAAAAATAGGAAGCCTAAAACCATGGTAGAATTGAAGGATGTGATAGAAAAAGTATGCTTCGAGGATATTACTGAGGAATATTTAAGCGCTTTGTACAATTCGATGCCCAATAAGGTAAAATGTGTAATTAAAGCAAAAGGGGGTACTACAAAGTACTAATTTAAATTAAAAAAAAAAGTTAACATTAATTTGATACCAAATGTATATATTAGATTATAGCAAATTAAGTATACTTTTGGAAAAAAATCATTATTTGTTGAGTATATGCACTATTATAAATATTATAGTTTTTTTTCTAAAAAGTTGTCATAATTATGAAAAGTCACCAAAATTAATATGGGTCTGGAAAAAAACCTTTTTCTAAAAAACTAACATTCATAAAATAAAAATTGCTATGCACTTTTATCTAAAAATATTCCATTAATCAGTAAAAAAAATAATTGGGAAATCGGAAAACATTTATAGAATCCCCGAGCAAGAAAACATACAAGTATGTGAATATTTAGACTGCGGCTTTTTTTTTGGCGCTGGGTGTATAATAAAGTAGTGTACATGTATGTAACAGTGAGAAGGAAACATTCCCAAACAAATTAAGCATATAAATTCTTGATCGGCATCAACAGCCGAGTAGATATAGACATGTCCGTCTGACAGTCTGTCCGTATGAACGAAGATATCTCAGAGATGGAAAGAGATGGAGGTTTGATATGTATGAGACATACACTTCCTATACTTGAAGGCAAATCAAGTTTATTTTAAATCTTTTCCACGCCCACTCACGTGCTTAATTTCGTGCACCAAACTTGCACAGGTCATTTATACAATTTTGATTGTTATTTACATAATGCTTTTGAATAACACAAAAAGTCGACAGTTATAAAATTTAGTCAGAGCTACTAGTTTAATTAACTATTATGTATTATGCTGCCGCTCCATTAAGCAAAATTGTTTAGCGTATAGTTTTTGTGATATTTATCGAATTTTGTTGTGCTTTTCAGAATTAGGGCTAAGTTAACATATTGTACATAGGTATATTTAAGCTAAGTTCACACAGGAAAATAATTTATCAAACTTTTAGAAAATTTTCATGAAAATTTGACATAAAGCGTTAAGGGCCGATTTCTCATCTTCTTATGTTACATAAATTTACATTTTACATGAGAGATAGGGCTACTTACATCGAAGATGGCCAATCGGCCTCAAAGTACATTACATGTAGAGGTTCCAGATCCAGACACATTAGAATTAAAACGAGAAAGGCAAAGCTAACTTCGTCTGTACCGAAGTTTTGATACACTTGAAATAGCTTGTCACAACGGCTAGCGACTTCGACCAAACTTCGCAGATCAGCTTAAAAACATTCAATATTACCCATGACCGTGTTTGAGAGCAATAATATTGAGAACAAAACAGTTTTTCTCATTAAATCCAATTTTCCGAACGAACATTTGTATGGCAGCTACAATAAGTAGTTATAGTTCCGACATATTAGCAGCGTGCAGTAAAAAGAAGACTCTGTGCAAAGTTTCAGCTCGATAGCTCCAAAACTGAGGGACTAGTTCGCGTAGAAACAGACAGCTCGTCATGCTAATGAAGAATATATTATATATACTTTATGTGGTCGGAGATGATTCCTTCTATGCGTTACAAACTTCTGGGCAAAATCATAATACACTTTTCAAGTGTATAAAAACAAAGCCGATATTTTTCAATTATAAAATTGCAGCGTTGTTTATACTCAACAAAATTTAAGGCAATTATCAAACCGTGCAGTGAAAAAAGCATTGAAATAATTGTTAATTATTTATGTACCCATCTTGTAGGAAAAATGAAAAAGTAGACAAGTTGAAAACAAATTAAACGCGAACGAGGCGTTTAACTCAAAACAATTGTAAACAGCAGCAACAAAAACCAACAGAAACATGATTAAATCTTGGTCGCAACTGGATATAGAGATTTATAATAGGCGGGGGTAGAAAAGAAATAAATACAGGCATACCAGAAGCACATTCAAAAATCCACAGATAAACAAATAGAACGCCAGGTAGGGTAAGATATTCCATTTTTCAAGTATGGCGGCTGCTACTGCTGCTGCATTTACCGTTAATTGGATGCGTGTGGGTGATGAAAAGCAGACACCAGCAAAAAGAGTTTTCCTCCTCGCCTTATTACTTTGATCGGATTGTCCCGCACGCCGTTGCTGCTCTCTAATGGCAAACAGACGCCATTTTAAGCAGCGGCTCTCTGCAGCATTTCTTTTCGTTTTTATGGTTTATTTAGTTCCAGGGTTATAGCGCAATTTGTATTTATGGCCCAAGCACCCAGCCTGCACCATGTGGTAGCAGTCCAATTAAAATCATTTTCCAAAGTTGAGGGCCCATCCAAAAACTAGCAGCAAACGCAGAAACCTGCCCGAATGAGTCAGCGCACGCCTCCACATCGGGGAGACGCTTGGAGGGCGTGGCCAATGTTCTGGGGCGAACGGCAGAAGATCGACGAAATATGTATAAAGTTGTGTGTGATTGGAAGAGTCGATGTGGCACAGTGAACTATGGCTATATTAGATCATGTTCACCAAATCAAGGCCCCTCGCACACAGACAGCGGAGCAGAACAGAGGTAAATATCTGAGATTATGAATTTTATATACAAAATGCTCCGCTCAGCTAAGCTGTTGGTGTGCGGGCTCGCAATGTCCTCTGTGCGTTTGATTTTCCAAAGCTGATATGCTACCCTGCGCTCGGCTGTCTGTGTGCGGCGCGCCTTTGGCCAGATTTACAATTATAAGAAAGGCCGATGAACTAAGTTTGTTGTTTTTTAGGTCATTGGCCTAATGAAGAAAGCGGCACTTTTTTGTAGGATAGTGTAATCCAACAGCTGATTGTTGCTTAAGTTTTATGAAGTTTGGTCATATACATATACATATAAATATACATATATGCAATAACCTCTCCAATAAAAATTAATACATACACATGCGAGTATGCACAATCTGCTAACATATGTATGTACTCACCGATTTGACACAGAATTTCAGAATTTAACAGAATTCCACTGATTTAATTGAGAAAAGCTTTGATGATTGAAGCCTTTGATTTCAAAAGGTTTCGAATATTTTGCCGATTTATGGAACTGGACTTTTCAAAAGCATTACACATCGGCTCTAGAATTTTCTTGAAGCCAGAGTCTTCAAAATCTTTTAGAGGCCGCCCATATTTTTGTGACCACGCGACCCGTAGCTGGTCTTCGCTTAACTTTAGTTTAAGTTGGCTGTTAATAAACTTCTTTTGGTGCAATTTTTTTTCAATTTCTTCGGCTATTTTTTTATGATGCCACTGAATGTGCCACAGAAAATTGGTTCCGTGGCGTCCAGTCATTCCAAATCATTGCACGCACTTTTATCGTCCTTTTTTATCGAAGTCATGTTGCGTTGGCAAACAATTGAGTTGAGCAATTAGCTTTAAATGACGTGTCTATGTAGAGCCGTTCAATCTAACGTACACAGATAGAAAAGGTAGAGTACATCTAACTGTAATCCTTGTATTCATAACATAAGAGTATGGAGTCTGCAAAAGTTCAAGTCGGCGCGGCCCGACTTCCAAATACCCGTTACTGGTGGGAAAAGTATTTAATTGCATTAACTCTTATCAATTTACAGGACATGCGCCTTTCGTTGGACTACCCGAGGAATTGAAAATTTAATCTAAAGAATTATCACTGTACACTTGCAACCAGAAATCTGTTTGAATACCCTGCCCAAAAATATGTCGTGTGCATTAGTTTGTCTCGTTTAAAATTCTTAAGTGACTGCCAAGATCTTTTAGAATAGCGAGGGCAACCAAAGTCTCATATGGCCGCACTTTGAATAAGGAGGAGACCTCCTCACTCATTGGTTGATCAAACATAAACACAGACACACACATGGACATGGTCTATATTTGGATGCGCCGCCGTACTCAATTGGCGATTGGTAGCGCCCACAATATCTACGGAAAGACCAGAAACCATTGGGTAGTCTGGATGTGATTCATTCCGCAGACAAACGTTTGCCGCATCGGATGCAACGCGCACGATTTCGGTTAAAGAAACATTTTTGAATTCTTTTTTTTTTTTTTTCTCAAAATCAATTCACACTTGACCGGAAGAAGGTGGCAATTGAGACACCTCAACACATTCTTTTTTTTTTTGCAAGTCAATCAATCGCTTAGGTCAATAGAGAAGTGAAAAATTTTTGCCAGTCAACGCAAGCCGCCCATTAGTGGGAAAGATCTTTTGATTGACATCGTGCGATTTTTAACAATTTGAATTTGGCTTATATATTTTTTGTTTGTTTTGCAGTGCATTTGTGTGTGTATTTATGTAGTGGAGTGTGCAATAATCAAATTTGACAACTGCGCAAAAAACAAACGTTTCAACCAATCACAACAAAACTAAAATATTAAATGGGTTTTTTATGGTGATTTAAATTGGAACTCTATTTGATACAAATGACTCACCTTATTGGGACCCATCGCGAGTGCGCAAGTGCCGTGATGACCACAATGCCGTTTTTGGACACAAATTTAACGGATTATAACTGCTATACAAATGATTATTGGACCGCGCCCTATGCCACGGGTGGATTAAGTCCCATGAAACAGATCGAAGGTGAGTCGCTGACGATGAAACTGGAAAGGAATTATTGTACTGACAAGCTCAGCGGTGGGCACCAAAATAATTCTGAAGGGCCAGCAACAACATAACGTATTTCATTTCGCTTGAGCGGATTAACCGGCCAGGCTGCAAGGGCGTAATAGGCCATATTTTAGATCAAGAAATTTATTATAGATTGGCCTAATAGCATCTAATATTGATAATTGCAGAGTTTAAAAACAAACGAGAAGGCTAAGCCAACTTTGTCAGTGCCGAAGTTTCTATAACCTTGGGAATGCTAATTTTCAAATATTAAAGGTTAAGAACGCTAACACTAAAATCAAAAACTTCCAACCTATATTCATCATATTTCGATCAAATTTTGCGAATCTGTTTAAAAGCATATAACATAACAATGGGCGAGTTTAAGAACGATAAAATAGAAAAAAAATGTTTTCTTACCAAGACCCACTCTCTGACCGATCATTTCTATGGCAAACATAAGATACAGCGTTGCTAATTTTTCCCACCAGATCTATAACTATTTGTTAGCTCAAACCCGGGAAACTATTTAGTTTTGCCGGAGCCCGAAATTGTAGCTATTATAAATTAATCATTGCCAATTTTTAGCATGATTAATAGTCGATTTCTATGAGTGGCCGTCTGTGGCCCAGCGGTTAGTGTGCTGGACTACTGGGCGGGAGGTCGTTGGTTCGATCCCGCCTCTGAACAGCTAATAAAAGTTTTTTTCTTTCTTTAGAAAAATAGCTTTTACACATATGGTCACCTTCGCCAGCTATTGGCGCCAGCTGTGAAGTAATCTAGCCATGAAAAAGCTAATTCTCAAACTTTACCGTTCGGATTCGGCGTTAAACTGTAGGTCCCTTTCTCATGTGCGAAAAATTTAAAGCACACACACCAAGAAATTGAGAGAAGCTTGGCTTGGCCCCGTTGGAGGAGCTGTATAGCCAATTTTACTTTTACTTTAACAATCAATATCTTGCGGGAAAATTAGCTGGATTGGCAAAGCTGATAAGATGTATCATCCGATTTCTACCAAATTTTGCAAATCTGTTTAAACGTTTAAGGCATAAACAATTAATAATGAGCGAGTTTAAGAACGATAAACTTAAAAAAAATAAGTTATTTTTCACTGAGGTAGCCAGAAGATGTTATCATCCGATTTCGACGAAATTTTGCAAACCTGTTTGAAGGCATTATTTATTAGAAAAACATTTTTGTTTTCAATGGTCGAGATTCCCAAACCACTGGGATGCAAACATCAGGGATGCAAACCACTTGGAAATAAGGGCTGGTTCGGTTCGGTGGTTCACACAGTTTTTGAACCGCCGGTTCGGTTTATTACATGGTTTTGGGGCTTACTGAACCGCGGTTTCGGTTCGGTTCGGTTTGCGCTGTATTCATTTAACAAACTAAAGAAATGTATTTTTGATACATTTAGGGGCGATTTCACATCTTCTACGTAGAGCTATCTGTCACATAAACTAACAAATAACAGTGTAAAATTGGTGACTATCTGACACATAGCAGCTATCTGGGAAAACAAAAATCGGCCCTTAGTCAGATTATTTAGGTTAGGTTTAGGTTGTTTTGTCAGGTTTTTAGTTATTATATAATAAACATTTAATTTTTATTAAACTCAAAATTTGCTTTGATTTCATAACGATATCGTTAAGACTGTGTTATTTAATGAAGATATTTCCAATCGATTGATTGCATTTTAAAACAACAGGTAATATATAGAGTTAAAAGAACTAAAATTTAATTCAATATGATGGAATTTTAGTTAAGATTTAGTAATAATATATCTCATAGTAATGTTTCATCTATATTGCCTCTTAAGTCTGATAAATCAAGTTTCAGTGTGGAAAATGCTCGTTCTACTGACATTGGTGTGGCTGGAATTGCTTCAGTTGATTTTCCTAATAAATATTCCAATATTTATCTTTAAGTAAACGCTCTTCACCATCAAACGCTTCAATGCAATTAACAAACGATATTTTACTTTATGATGGAAATTAGTCCTTATATGTCCAACTCGTCTTTACTTATCGGGTTCAAAGTATTGTATATTAACATTAAATAAGATTTAGCTAGCTTTTTTTCTTCTTCTTATAGCAGGTTTGATTCCTGGTAGAGGTAACAAAATCTAGACAAAACCTAGAACTCTTGCTTTTCCACTCTGTAAATTCTGTAATTTTGTGCAAAAGTATGTATCGGAGAAGGAATTTCCGACCCTTTAAATTATATATCAGTCAGTCAGTCTGTCCGTATGAACATAAAGATCTCAGAGAAGGTAAGAGATAGAGGATTGACATGTATAGGGCATATATGTTTTTCTAATACTTGCAGACAGATCAAGTTTATTTTAAATTTTGCCACGCCCCCTCTCTCCCCTCTTTAGAAAAAAGTCTTATCTCCCACAGTTTTGTAGATAGATGGTTCGTACCCTCTAAAGATATTTAGTTATTAAGATTATTTATCCATTTGACAAAGAAGTGGTTAAGATTGGATGATACGAATCGATCGGAAGAGTTATAAAGAAACAAATAATTATGATATGATATATACAAACTTTGGGGGTAGTGAGTATATTATAGTTTGATTTTACAGAGTTTGATTGGTTCCAAATATATCTTTATCATATTTTTCGTGATCAGTTGGGCTTGTTCTTGCTTTCTACCAAATAATGCGCTGCGATTTGGCTCAGTATGGTTAATCAATTGGTAACTCAATGTCTAGTTGAAATGAACCGAACCGAACCATATTATTTTTCGGTTTTTGGTTCGGTTCAGCATTTTTATAAACACACCGGTTCGGTTTACGGTTCGGTTCATGAGCGCAAAAAGAGGTTCGGTTCGGTTCAAAACCGGTTCGGTTCAGAAATACCCAACTGAAGTACCCATTTCCCTCCCGGGGGTTGAATTTTCCGGGAGATTGGTATGCTGTTATGGTTGAATTTTCATATAAGTCCTTGAAAATTAGTTTGAGCCTGATCGATGAAACTTCCGTGAAAAACTCAACTTCCTATCTTGTATGGTTTGGTCTGTGCGGCAGTCACCAGTCAGTCAGTGAGGTTGAACTCTTTCATATATATAGTAGAAGATAGATAGATGGGGTAAGAAATGAATATTTCAATGCGTTGCAAATTTCTAGGCAAAATTACAATACTCTTTGCTAGGATATACAAATAGAGGAAAGCTAAGTTCGGCACGACCGAAGTTTATATACCTGCAAGGGTTGGTTTAATTTCTATAAATAAAATCTTTAAATGATTTATTTTCAACTATTTAAATTTCGCTTTGAATAATATTAGCTGAGTGATTTCCCAAACTCAGCAATCGATGGCGCCACTACTTTAACCCTGTTTCTGGGCAGTTTGTTATATGACTCTGTACAAAATTTCAACTCAATAGCTTCAAAACTGTGGAAATGTGTACACGTTTTAGTGTATAGTAGTAAAAGAGAATGTATGTATGTACATTAGTCCGGACTTTTCTCCATACGATTTTCAACATGTGCCGATCTTGGCACAACATGGCTCAAAAAATTCTGTATATTTTATAGAAAATTTATCAATTATCCAAAATCAGATATATTAAGGTTTGATGGCCTCGAGAAGGCATTAAAAGTTCCAATTTCTCCTTAATTTATCTTTAAATTGTCAATGTAGACAGAGACCTTTTAAAAAGTTTCGAACAAATAAATTAAATATTTCATGTTCAATTATATGTTCAATGGTGTTGTGATAAGCACCCTGGACTTTGAATCCGGCGAACTGAGTTCAATTCTCGGTAGAACCTTAACATTATTTTTATTAATAACTAAATTTTTAGTAAACACACTGTCTGTATAATCTACAAGTGCATAGTCGAATTTGCCATTAATATTTTTCCTTTACAATACATATTTGTATGGTTTGAAGCCAATAAGGATATGCCATAATCAGCAATAATCACCAATTTGGTGCCGTGTGCTTGTGTTGCTGTATCAATTGTACGACATGTAATTTATTTTTGTGAAAATTTTTTTTTACAATTTTCACAAAATTTTTGTCTGCCTATTATGACGTTTCTAGCCGCTCAAAAACAAAATTAAGGGGAAATTGGAACTCTTAAAGCCATCTCGAGGCCATCAAACCTCAATATATCAGATTTTGGATTTTTGATCAATTTTTTATAAAATATACAGAATTTTTGAGCCATGTTGTGCAAAGAACTAGACAAAATATTACTTTTCATATAAGGCAGGTATATGGTCTAATGTACATTGTATATATGTTTGAATGATTGTTCCTTATAGGCGTCTAATAGCCTATTTTCATCAAAGAAATTAAGCTTCATTTTTTAAAATGAATAGAAATGAAGAAAATGATGTCATTTCTTCCATACAAATTGTTGTTTCATTTTGGTCTTCATTTCTTTTATTTCTTAAAAATGATGGCATTCCCCACGAAGGAATTTGGTATTTTTAAA
The DNA here is from genome assembly GCA_018904235.1 of Lordiphosa stackelbergi. Classification (NCBI taxonomy): domain Eukaryota; kingdom Metazoa; phylum Arthropoda; class Insecta; order Diptera; family Drosophilidae; genus Lordiphosa; species Lordiphosa stackelbergi. Next base: position 234,270 of record JAEIFU010000077.1, read on the forward strand.
ATAAATAGTCTCGATATTTTTCAAAGGTTGAACATTTATTGAAAAGGTTGGTTCATGTCCTTTATTAATGAAAAACGAGAAAGGCAAAGCTAACTTCGTCTGTACCGAAGTTTTAATACACTTGAAATAGCTTGTCACAACGGTTAGCGACTTTGACCAAACTTCGCCAAATCAGCTTAAAAACATTCAATATTACCCATGACCGTGTTTGAGAGCGATAATATTGAGAACAAACCAGTTTTTCGCACAAAAACCCATTTTCCGAACGAACATTTGTATGGCAGCTACAAGAAGTAGTCATCCGATCCGGTCGGTTCCGACATATTAGCAGCGTGCAGTAAATAGAAGACTCTGTGCAAAGTTTCAGCTCGATAGCTACAAAACTGAGGGACTAGTTCGCGTAGAAACAGACAGACGGACAGACGGACGGACGGACAGACGGACGGACAAAGCTTAATCGACTCAGCTCGTCATGCTGATCAAGAATATATATACTTTATGTGGTCGGAGATGATTCCTTCTATGCGTTGCAAACTTCTGGGCAAAATTATAATACACTTTTCAAGTGTATAGCAATTTCGGTCAAATGACCACCACGGCTGACTTGGCAATGTTTTCGGTCGAGCGCACCGGACGAGTACGTACACGGGTTGGTTTATCCACCAACATTCCAGTTTATCGAACTCGCTTCACGAATTGATCCACAAATTCAGTTTTTTTTTTGTTAAATTTTTTTTCAAATTTCGCTCAGTTTGAGTCGAGGACTCACCACTTTGGAAATATGTTTTTAATATTTCCCAACTTTCTTCAAGCGAATAGCGACCCATTTCGTGTATGTCAAAGCTTTTACTAAATACTAGTCGCTTTCCGAAGAACATTTGACGTTTTTAAATCAAATTATGAATAGTTCAAATTCCAAACACTAAATGGACCACCCTGCAGTATAAAGTGGCCGGTTGTGGAATTAATTTTCTGCGAAAAAATTAATGCAGATAGTTCTAATTTAAAAGTTATCCTGTTCGAACCATATTCGCTTTATTATCGAGCGTAGGATTGGCGAGCTGATAGCAGTCAGATTACATAGAATTTCTATGTTTCCCTGTATGTGTCATTGAAAAAACTACTCAGTTTTGTAAACCGTGTTTAGATTCGAGGAGCCAAAATTATTAGGGGGTTCGGTTCGTCAAACGCAAAAAAACGCAAGCCGAACCGGGTCTAAGGGGTTCGGTTCCGGACCGGTTTGCAGCCTTGGTTTCAAGTATCTAAATTCTTTATCAGCATCAACAGCCGAGTCAATATAGCCATGTTCGTCTGTCCGTTTGAGAAAACAGATCACAGAGATGGTAAGAGATAGAGGTTTGACATGTGTGGGACATATAGTATACATTTTATGCTTGCAGACAGATAAAGCTAATTTTAAATTGTTGCCACGCCCCCTACCGCTTCCGCGATTTGGAAAAAAAATCTTTGACAGTTTTGCAGATTGACGGTTCGTACCTTATATACATATGATGAATGATAAAGAACGGATGAGCGATTGCCGAATCATCGCAGCAGTAGCGCAGCAACAGCGCTGCTTTTAATGCAACTGCAGGTACCGAGTGTTTTTAACCGCGGGCTGGCTTGATCGACTTTCTCACTTCTTTTTATATGTATTTCTATGTCCAAAAATCATCTGTTAATGTATTTAATCTATTATTAATTTAATGTTGCCGGGTGTGCCCCAGCGGTTAGTGTGCTGGCCCACTGTGAGGGAGGCGGGGGTTTAATCCCGCCTCAGACCATCTTTTCTTTTTTTAGAAAATAGCTTTTACAGCTGGAAAGTTACTAGGCATGAAAAAGCTTTTCAAACTTTGATGACGGCTTCCGTTATTATTGGAACCGATATAACCGGAACGAAACCGAAACGTTGGTACCGGTACGGTTTTGGTTTTTTTACCTCTGCAGAGCGCATCGTAGTTTTACTCAGTGGACTTAACTCTCGAAATTGTGCGCATGTTAGAATCAGCGGAGGCGGACACAACTAAACTTAAAGCCGAAAAGTTTTGGGCGATTTTTATTACATTTGGATTCACTGCAAATTGGAAATATAAAAAAATTCGTTCTCTCTTGCGAAATCGTTTTTTTTCAGGAAATAGAAAAGCGAGAGAAATCCCTTTTTGAAAACAATGCTTTTCTATGTGCAATATTTTTGGATTCTAGGTCTAACGTAACGCTAAGTACTGAGCAACTTGTATCGATATTTTTCATAATATTTTTGCACAAATTGTGTCGTTTGCTGATCAATCACTGCTTAATGAAGTGCTGTTCAATTTCTGGTTCATTTGAATGCGCCGACGAAGTTGAGGCATATTGATTTTGATTCTTGGTAATAATCCTCTACAAAGTTCCCAAAATTGTGTGCGATTTCAAAAGTCGTTCTTTCTGTTCCAGCCACGCAGGTAAGCGTGCAACACATTTTCTGTGGAGATAAATATGTAATGAATCCGCTAAGAAGTTGCATGGAGTCAACCACATTTAATGCAATGATGTCACTGCGAGCAAATCACAAGAATGCTATATAGTGGACGTATAAAATTCTAAGTTAAATTCGAAAACTAATAATACGTAATAAACATACATTAGATCCAGTAGCGTACGCCACTGATTAGATCATACGTGTAAAAAAATACGAAATATTAAGGCTATATAATTTTACTTTAAATGTGAAACCATTCATTTTGTGTTGAATTTTGATTCGTTTTATCATTTATTATTTTATTAGTTTATTATTTAGAATTATCTCAGAGTTTAGTTTTTTCAGTATTAGAAAAAAACTATTACTTGTATCGGTACGTACCGGTATACCATTTTACATTACCGTATCGAAACCGAAATTAATTGAAAACCGAAATGGAACCTTTAACCGAAACATTCATTTCGGGACTCTGAGTCATAAAATCGAAAAAGCAAAACAATTTTTTTGGCCAAGTTTTAATTTCCCAGCTACAAAGACAAATTCGCAGAACAAATGAGTTTAGTTTTTTCAGTATTAGAAAAAACTATTACTTATATCGGTACGTACCGGTATACCATTTTACATTACCGTATCGAAACCGAAATTAATTGAAAACCGAAATTGAACCTTTAACCGAAACATTCATTTCGGGACTCTGAGTCATAAAATCGAAAAAGCAAAACAATTTTTTTGGCCAAGTTTTAATTTCCCAGCTACAAAGACAAATTCGCAGAACAAATGAGCGGCAAATAGTCGAACATAAATCAAATACAAGTGTTTACTCTATATATACAAAATTTATATATCGTTTGTATTTTTGCATACCTACTTCGCATGCTATTCATATTTATTTTGATTTATGCGTTTTAAAGTGTGTCTGCCGCGCAAGCGTACCCGTACGTACTTACAAGCGTATACGCGTGTACATGTAATGAGCATAAGATTTCAGCCGACTACAAAATTGGGATTACATCCAATTATAAAAAGGCGTCAGCGCAGCGACAACTGTTGATTGAGTTGCTGGGCTAAATTTAAATTGTAATGCGGCTGCTCCCCCCCAGCCATTTGTGGGGCGCATCGGGGCTTCCAACAGAAAAAAATTGCAATTAATTGCCGCGAGTCTCGAGATCGCTGCCAATGACCCATGACAGGTCGCTGCCGCCATCAATTGTCGCTTAATGAGACAATTTTTCCCTTTCTTCACGAATGAATTCTAAAATCAATTAGCGTTTGGCACAACAAATCGTTTTTCTGTCACCCCGAAAAAAAAAAACAAAACAGTTCAGAAATTCAAAAACGCGAAGGAAAGTTTTAAAGCATAGGAAGCCACAATTATCGTAATCTAAATCGAAAACAGAAGTCAAAGCGTAGTAATGGAAGAAGTATGCTTTAATTTGTAAAATGAAAAATTTGATAAAAGAGTGGTTACAGATTATAGCAGCAAGCAGCATCGTCATGCTGATCAAGAATATATGTATATAATTTATGTTTTCGGAGATGCTCTATGCGATACAAACATCCAGACAATTTTAATATACCCTCCGCAAGGGTGTAAAAAGTTGTTCTCGGAAGAACTAGCTTTTCGACTGATCGTTACCATGTCAACCATCTGATCCAGTCGGACGGACAAAAGGTCAGACGGACGGGCGTACAGACGGACATGGCTAATTTTACTCAGCTCGTCATGCTGATCAAGAATCAAGTCCATATAAAGGTCTTACAAGGTTAACCACCAAATAATATCTTCGCGGTAATCTTTACATATTCTGAATATTGATCTCAAAAATTGCGGCCTGCGGAACATACTCTTATAACTTTATCAAGATAATAGACCTTTAACCATTTAGGAACAATTTAGGGAATTTATAAGTGAAAAAATAATTATTATGCTTTTTGACTTTTTGGTTGATTCTTTTTGTGCTCTTTCGTTATTTTTTTTTTTTTTTTTTCAAATTAATCGTCTTACTCATCTGCATTCATATTTGCTGTATTTTTCACAGCCTGCATACAAACAGCGGGTAAGGATCGCACCTCGTACAAACCACTTGAACAGATCGATGCCAAATTGGCTGACATAGAGACGCATAGTACGGCAGGTAGCAGCGGCAGCAGCAACAACTCAAGCAACAGTAATATCAATTGTCAGGAGGCAATAAATTCCGTTCCCGTTCTACATGATTATCCCGGGAACAGTAGCAGCAACAACAACAATGAGGCTACAACAGCAACTGCTGGAGGGACGACAGCAACAGCAACAACAGCCACAACGACATCCACCACCGGCACACCAAAGAAATACAAAAATAGCCACAAAAAAGACAACAACAATACAGGAAATGTTACGGCCATTAATAGCACTAATAATAATAACAATAATAAAGGCGTAAGTATTTAATACAATTAATTTAAATTCCTATCAATTTTTCGCTTAAAGCAGTCAACTAATTATTAAGAACATTTTTTTGCCAAGACAATGTATTTGCAAACTAGTAGAATTACTTATCTATTTTGAAACTTAAAGAAATGAGTCAAAATTCACAGCTAAACGAAATTTGATTTCTGAATCTCCCGACCCTATAAAGTATATTTATTCTTGATCAGCATCAACAGCCGAGACGCTATATGGCTATGTCAACTTTGCCCGTCATGCTGATCAAGAATATATACTTTATGTGGTCGGAGATGCTTCCTTCTATGCGTTACAATCATCCGGACAATTTTAATATACTTTCTCCAAGGGTATAAAAATTAACATATTTCAAATATGTATTCATTCACACCGAAGGTTTTCGCATTTTTTGTTATCTATGTCATTTCAAATTCATGAAAGCCAGAAAAGATAACGAAGAGTTATATAGCACATTTAGCTGGCTACTATATCTTTACAGCAATGGTGTAGAGTTTAAGGAATGAGACCAGAACTCAACAAGACCTGGGTTCAAATCTCGTCAAATAAATGTATATATTTCGAATATGTATCAATTTAATCCCAAGGCTGAATCATTTTAAGTATGTTTGAATTTAGTTTGAGCTCGATATGTAATATTGGTTTGATTCCAGGAAAGACCACTCTTCTTCCTTTCCACCGTCAGGCCACATGCCATAGGACATCCTTATCAACTTCAACAATGTTTCTAAATAAAACCCACTTTTCGACCGATAGTTCCTTTGACCGGTATTAGATATAGTCATCCGATTTTCACCAAAACTTCCAAATCTTTGTAAAAGCGCATAATATTAATAATCGCTGAAGTAAGATGCGTTAACATTAAAAACAAAAAAGTTTTTCTCATTAAAACCCACTTTTCCACCAATAGTTCCTACGGCAGCTATAAGACATAGTCAACCGATTTTGACAAAAACTTCCAAATCTATGTGAAAGCGTATAATATTAATTATCGCTGAAGTGGGAGACGTTAACATTAAATACAAAAAAGTTTTTCTCACAAAGACCCACTTTTCGACCAATAGTTCCTATGGCAGCTATAAGATATAGTCATCCGATCCGGTCGGTTCCGACATATTAGCAGTGTGCAGTAAAAAGAAGACTCTGTGCAAAGTTTCAGCTCTATAGCTTTAAAACTGAGAGACTAGTTTGCGTGGAAACAGACAGACGGACAGACAGACGGACGGACAAAGCTCAATCGACTCAGATCGTCACCCTGATCAAGAATATATATAGTTTATAGGGTCGGAAATGAATATATCTATGTTTTGCAAACTACTGGGCAAAATTATAATACCCTTTGCAAGGGTATAATTAAGGCTATTTATTATTTTTTTACCTGAGTAACGGGTATATCGAAGTTGGGCAAGTCCGAGTTAAGCTGACGCTCTCATTTTCATTGTATTTTTATACCTTTGCTAAGGACCCCGAACCCGTGCATTCCTCGCTGGCCCAGGCAATTGTGGTATTGGAGACAAAATCATTATGGGATCAGTTCCATGCCCAGGGCACTGAGATGATAATCACCAAGACGGGTCGTCGCATGTTTCCCACATTTCAAGTGCGCATTGGTGGTCTTGATCCGCATGCGACCTACATCTGTATGATGGACTTTGTGCCCATGGATGACAAACGCTATCGTTATGCATTTCACAAGTAAGCCATTAGATTGACGTGGTCAGCAAATAATTTCTCAATCAACGCTCTCTCCTAGCTCTTGTTGGGTGGTTGCTGGCAAGGCAGACCCCATTTCACCGCCACGTATACATGTGCATCCCGATTCTCCTGCCTTGGGCTCCAATTGGATGAAACAAATTGTGTCCTTTGACAAACTAAAATTGACCAACAATCAGCTGGACGAGAATGGCCATGTGAGTAATTTATGCTTTCCCAAATATGTACATACATAAGTTTGTTTATATCTTTCCCCTTCGAAAAACATTTGGCCGCCGACGATTGGAAAAGTTTATTTGTCTAAGTTTATTTGTTGTTGTGAAAGCGTTAAACAAAGAACGGCAGCCGTCGTTTAGGAATATAAATTGTGGCTAAGAAATTTATTGTCACGATTTGAATATTTTTGTTTTAAGCCTTCTAGGGGTTGTGAAGTAATGAGAAGTAATGTACAAGTTTTATACAAATAATTTGCAAAAGTTGGCAGACGTAAAGTTTTTTTGTATTCAACTTTTAATTTACTTCACAGCTGCGTAGATGCCTTTACTCTTAAAATTAAATTCTTTACTTTTCATTTAGATCATTTTAAACTCCATGCATCGCTACCAGCCGCGTTTCCATTTGGTCTATTTGCCGCCAAAAAACGCTTCGCTAGATGAAAACGAGCATTCGAGCCATTTTCGTACCTTTATTTTCCCGGAGACTAGCTTCACGGCCGTGACTGCCTATCAGAATCAACGGGTGAGTACTAGATATTGTATATTTAGTAGGCAGGGGAAACAGCATCCAAAAGTAAATCTCAACAATTTCTAAAATTGTTTTTGCATGTTATATTGACTGTTTTGCGTGCTGGAGAAAATAGCCACCAAGCTATGAAACAAATATAGAAGGTAGTGCAATGCAATAAAATAAAAATTCAATTGTGACGTCACTGACTTACAATTTTTTATTTGATGATATTTTTTAAATGCTGCTGCTGTAACCAACATGAAAATGAATTAAAGTTGTAGCAACAATGTAATAAAATCAAACTAAAACAAAAAAATGTAAATTCCCAAACTTAGACTAATCTGTCAAATGACGTCACAGACTCACAAAGTAATGCGCATGCGACTGTCAGGCAGATCAAGTTTATTTTAAATTTTTCCTTAGCAATATCGATTTGCCGAAGAAATGAAGAAGATCGAATGAATGATTCTCAAGCATTGGCTTGATAAAGTCACAGTGGCAAAACGTTCCGTTAAATGTTGTACTCACTACGTTCCCACTTACTTATCTAATAACTAAATACACATTTTCTTTTACCTTAGAGAATAAATTAAAAAAAATGTTTTTTTCACAAGCAAGATCTCTGGTATTTTAATTATAGCTGAAAACGCACACAGTAAACAAATTTTTGAATATATTTAAATTATTTATGAGCCTTATGTGGGTGTTAACACTTTTCGCTCCATAATTTATCACAAATAATTTTTTTTTTTATTTAATTATTATTAATGTTGTTGCTGGTTTTTGTTTTAAACAATTTTCAAATGTGGAAGATAATTGTTAAAATTCTTGAAATTCGTTTTTTCTTAAAATTTTTGCTTTGCAGGTGACACAGCTGAAAATATCCAGCAATCCCTTTGCCAAGGGTTTTCGAGATGATGGCACCAACGATGTGTAAGTTTCAAATTAATTTGAATAAAGTTTTTCTCAGCATTTGAACAGTAATTTTTGTCCACAAGTTTGTTTACCACCTAAAACCCCAATAATTGTTAAAATAGTCAAATTGCTCAAAAACAAATGTTTGCTCAAAAAGCATTAAAATGAATAAAAAACAAGTGAGAAAGTCGGTCAAGCCCGACTATAAAATACTCTGTACCTGTCTCTCTCTCTCTCTCTCTCTCTCTCTCTCTCTCTCTCTCTCTCTCTCTCTTTCTCTCTCTAAGATTGAGCGGCGTTAGTTGTGAAAGGGTGGGTGGGTGGTGGGGTAGGGGGGTTATTCACTTATTTACTCATAACTTGAGAACCGCTCATCCGATCTTTATCATTTCTTCGGCAAATTGATACATATTACTTATGACTAACTATCTCTAGAAGGAACAAACCTAACCAAATCTAGAAGGAACTACCTATCTATCTACAAAACTAGAAAATATGACGTTTTTTCCAAATTGCGGGGGCGGCAGGGGGAGTGGCAAAAATTTAAAATAAACTTTATCTGCCTGCAAGTATAAGAAGCATGTCAAACCCCTATCTCTTACCATCTCTGAGATCTGTTTGTTCATACGGACGGACGGACAGACATTTTTCAAAATGAATTTAGACCGCCATCACAAAATGAAATTAGGCCGCGCGGTCTTATTTCATTCTGCAAAATGAATTTAGACCGCCATTACAAAAGAAATGTAATTTTGGTTTTTTAATAAAAGAAACTATCTATAACATTAAAAAATAATGAAAATTGGATACAAAAAAATCGCGCGATTTTTTTGTATCAAATTTTCGCCTGCGGCGCTGAAACGGACTCAATTTTTTAAATTAAATACTTACTGTAAGAACAATACCACGCGGTCTAATTTCATTTTGTGATCGCGGCCTTAATTCATTTTGATAAATGAAATAAGGCCGCGCGGTCTAATTTCATTTTGTGATGGCGGTCTAAATTCATTTTGCAGAATGAAATTAGACCGCCATACAAAATGCACGGCGGTCTTAATTCACGCGGTCTAATTTCACAGAGCCTTTTGCACAAACTTAATATACTCTATGTACCTTCGGTACAGAGTATAAAAATTATTAAAGCTTATGGCTATCATCAATTTAAAACCCGTCATCTGCTTATTACTGAATATAAGCCACATCAGCCCTGTTTTAAAAGGGCTAATATTGAAATCATGGATGACTTTAAATGTTGGTCTTAAAGTGGATATTTCGAATTTCCATTCTACGGGGATCTTTTTTTTCTCTGTGAGGGTAAGTTTAATGGTTAGTACTGAATACGGCACTGAAATTAATTGGAGTAATTCCTTATACACAGACCTAAATTCAGTACTAATGTGGAGAACTGAAGATACCCTTGTACAGGCGATTTTCGAACTTTCTTTTGTTCATAGCTTAAATATCGTTCATCTGATCCTTCTCGTTCCTTTGGCAGATCTATAAATAATCTTGATTACTAAATATCTTTTAAAGGTACAAACTGTCTATCTACAAAACTGTGGTAGCTATGTAGAGCTGGAGAAACATCGATGGTAACATCGATGCATCGATGTTTTTATCAAAGCTGCAAACATCGATGATTTTTTCCACAATCGATGTTTTTGCAACCCTACATAAACAAGACAAGGCCACGCTATTTTCTTTTAAAATTAGCTTGGCGTCCATAAGAAAGGTAAGGTGACCAATTTGCGGTTCTGTCAATATGCAATATGCAACTTCGAAAAAATGTGATTGGACCAAACCCTTTTATATACTAGCACACTGCGTTGCCCTAGCGAGGCGCAGACTCAGCAGATTTGGGAAACGCATTCTACACCCAAGCAATATCAGTAACTTAGAACCCACAAAAATCCAGGCTTTTGTACAGGAAAAAAACTCAGTAGGGGGGCACAATAGACCAAAATTGGTCGCTGTGCACCACTTCCCCAACAACAAATATTCAAACCCTATTATGTATGAATGTGAACAACAAATATCCAAACCTTATTATGTATGAATGTGGTTGATGCTTATCCATTTACATGCTATAATCAAAAAAGTGCGATTTATTAAAACTCACAAATTTTCCATGATTTGAACACACACTCCCTCTTTTAGTTCAAGAAATCTTTCGACTTCCCTGCCTTAACGACGTGATTTCCAAATGTTTGCGAATTGAGAGTTTTTAAATCAAGTAGTGTGGCCAATGAATATCTAAAACAGTCCAAACTCTAAATAATTTTTATCGCATTATTCGAGAAATCGCCTCTCGGTGGAATAGTTTATATTTAAAAATAAATCGAATTTTTCTTCTGTCTGACCATTTGACCATACAGAAACTTTACAAGAAATGTCAGAAATTCTTACCTCTTAGAAATGGGTGCCACTTTAAAAATTTCTGGGAGAAAATATGCCACTATTTCACTAATTATCCCACTAATATGCGAGATGCAGCGAAACACACAAAAAATGGAAAGTGAACTTAAGAGGTGGCTGAAATATACATATGTATTCCGGCAACATCCACAGCTTCGTGAGGACATTCAGTTAAGCTGGACAGACCCTATCGGACCTTAATGCCAAAGAATTGGGAGCCTTTAATGTTCCTTTATAAAAATTTAAATAATTTTAAAAAAAGAAATATTTGATCCAGAACACTAGAAGGGACATTGGTCTTCTAATTTATAAAATTTATATTTATTATCTATATTCTCTATTTATATTCAATTTAATCTCTAGTAAGACTGTGATTTAGGAAGCTACATCACCAGACTATTAAAATTTGATATAAACATCGATGTTTCATCTATGTTTTACTGCTAAAACATCGAAAACATCATACGTGGACATCGATGTTTCTCCAGCTCTATAGCTATGACGATTTTTCCGAATTGACAGGGCGAAAGGGGGCGTGGCAAAAATTTAAAATACACCTGATCTGCCTGCAAGTATAAGAAGCTTAAGTCCCATAATTGTCAAACCTCAATCTATTGCCATCTCTAATATCTCTTCGTTCATACGGACTGACAGACGGACATGACTATATCGACTCGGCTAGTGACGATGATCAAGAATATATTATATGTATATACTTTATAGGGTCAGAAATGAAACCTTCTCCCTGTTACATTCTTTTGCACAAAACTTTTTATGCTTTGTATAACTTTGGTACAGAGTATAACAATTAAAAAAATTTAAAGATAATTTAAAAATGCAAAAAAAATATTTTCATACAAATTGATTTTCTGAAATAGTTTTTAAGATATACGAAGAACTCGCTTAATTATTGGCTTAAAATGATTGTAATTTTCAAAATATTTTCTCCAATCATCTTCGCACGCCAATTCATATGACCATTATTTAAACATTCGTTGGATATAAACAAAGCCTGTCGAATAATTTCTTGAAATATTAAAACAAATGATTTTTTAAGTTTTTTTATTGGTTAAAGCCTAATATGCTTAAATATTTTTCAAAAGTTTTTGACATAAACATATGCCCCAAACAAATTGGTCTACAACTTAAAATTTTCCATAAGCAATTAAGCCCCCGAGTAATCCAAGAAGCTACTCGAAAAATTTGTTATGAAATTGACCCACTTATGTCCTCCTCCCAGCCCCTGCCACTCGAAAAGTGGAACTAGACAGGCCGTCGTCTTTATGGTGGATGGCCAAAGACTTTCTCGGAATAGCCGAAACGTCGCATCTACAAAAATAAAGAGAAAAGAACAATAACTCAAAACGCAAGAACTTAGATGGTGATGGTGAAGATGATGATGGGGCCAACTGACAGATGTGCTGGAGGCGTAAACAACATTTTCTTTTTTATAAACAAAAAATTTAAAATCGAGCAATAGAAGCCACAGCAATTTGATGTTTATGCTTACCAAAAATCCACAAAATTGTTTATCAGGAAATTAAAATTTTGAAATTCTCAATTACAGTACCAGTGGCAGTGCCAGCTTGGGTATGTCCACCATGAGCCATGAAAGTCAGGCACGCATGAAACAACAGCAACAGCAGCAACAACTTCAACAGCAGCAGCAACAATTGAAATCCAAGGATAGATCTTTAACAGGCTCCCACAATTTCCAACTCAATTGCACAGAATTGAATGTGGAACCACAGCAGCAGCAGACATTACAACTGCCAGCCACGCCCTCCAGCAGTTCTACCTCGGGCAATTCACCTGACTTGTTGGGCTATCAAATTGATCCCAGCCAACTGCAACAGCAGCAACAGCAACAACCGCAACTGAATCATCTTCAACAGCCACAGCAAACTGATTCACAATATGCCAACTATCATCATCATAACGCCGCCACCTATCAGACCCTTCATACACATCATCAATCCCTGACTCCACACTCGGCCAGCTCTGCCTCACCACCCGCTGCTGCTACTGCTACCTCCTCCACAACAGTAGGAATAGCGGTAGCCAACTCTCCCCCCTCTGTCATGACAGCTGCCAACATTTACACCAGCATTGGTCAACCCTATGCCCAGGAGCAGAGTAACTTTGGTGCCATCTATCACCATAATGCTGCTGCTGCTCATTATCATCATGGCCATTCGCCCTATGGCAATCCCTATGATAAGCTGAAAGTACCACGTCATGCTGCCTATGGCATGTCCAGCTATCAAAGTTTTTACACTCCCGCTGCCCATCATCATCAGATGATGCGAACCAATAGCTATATAGATCTAGTGCCACGCTAAGTTAAAAAAAAACCAAAGAATCAACATGATCAAAGTATTACCAAAAAAAAAGAAACAAATACACAACATTTTTTAAGAAAGTATTACAAGTATTTTTTTTTTATTATTCGTTCAGTGTACGTTTTTTTTGTTCGTCTCTCTCTGTTAACTTTAGTCTGTACATAAGCATAATTTCAAATGAAAATTTAAAATTAAATTTAACCAACTAAAATGGAATTTCGTTTTGAACAAAATGGCTGCTTGGAGGGGAATGTAATTGGCTGCCAACTTTACCATTTTGTTTATGCTCTGCTGTCTCGCTCTAGTAAACAAAAAGTGCCGCTTTTTTAATTGAGATGATCCAACGAAAGAGCCTGCTCCTAAGCGCATTGGAAACGGTTGGGAGACGGAGGTTTGAGAAGGTTTCCCCTTTGTTGTTTTCACGCCTTATCTGGTAAATTGAAAATGAAAATAATATATAATAGAGAATCCGAGTATGACGACCCTCAAAACTATTTCCCATCAAACAGTTTTGCTTTCTTTAGTTTTACTTACAGTACAAGGCTAGAGATTGTGTCGTTGATAGATGCGGGGAAGTAGATGGTAGGATGCAAGAGGCCCATAAAGAAGGGCAATGAGATTCTGGTGACAAAGTCCCCGGCATTGAACTTTAGAATATCTAAAATTACACATACACAGGCACTCTCGCTGTTAGCTCCGACAGTTGTTTGTGTTTTGCGGTGGAGGAGCGGAAACATTTTCCAAAACTTAATCTGGTAATAGATGTTGTCCTAACTTATAGCCTATTCACACTGGACACAGCATTGTTGATACCGATGTTTCGATATATCGATATTTTTCGATATGGGATAAGTATTATTTCGATATTAATATTTTGGTGTAAAGTAAGAAAAATCTTAAGAATGAGCAGATCTATTGAGGTATCCTATGTCGCGTAATAAGAACTACATTCTAACTGCGTTTAAAAAAATAGATATAATGTATTTTTTCTAAATTAACAAAAAGTATGAATTTTTTTATTTACAACACAAGAAGTTTTGAAAACTTATTCATGAATTTAAATTTATGGAATGAAAGAAGTATCTACTTTTAAAATAAAGAACCATATACATAAATATTGGATTTCTGATATGGGTATTTCCGTGATGTTGCACGCGACAATCGTACGCATTAAAGTGGAATTAAAGTCAAATTAAAATATTTTTTTTATTTTGCTACTTTAACTTATAGCGCTCTCGAAGCATTTTATTTAGTGGTAAAGTAGAGAGCACACCTACAGCTGGTTCCAAGATAAAGCCAATTTAAAAGCGATTCGCACGCGACAAAAAATGGAAGTGGTGTTTTTGGCAATCTGTATAAAAGCAAAACTTTGCGAAATCTGTGAAAACTAAATAGTGCGACAAATTTTAAAATGTTGTTAAGCAACTTTACTATACATAAGTATGTATTTGATCGAAAAATATTCTTTTTTTTTTATTTTAAAACAAAATAGGATTCGCTACGCGACATTGCGAACGCGACACTTTTTTCCCATCATTATATTTATTTTGTTTTTGTTATAATGCGATGCAAAAACTTACAGTTAATTGCAATCACAATGTTTGTCGTTGTTTCTTATACATTCTTTTTTAACCCTTTGTTGCCTCAGAAAGATTTTAGATAACAAAATTAAAGGCATTCAAAAGGCATTTTTATGAAAAAAATAAGCAAAATTAATGTCAAAATGGGAAAAACTGCGCTAACACAATGCAATCATGGGCCTATGTTTAAAAATTTTGATTAACTTTCAACCAGAGTACAACAACAACCGCAAGAACAACAACAACAACAACAAAAATTTCTAAATTTAATTGATCGATTACCTATCGAATGCAAGGAATTTAAATTCTTTATTCTTCTGCTTGCTTAATACATACGCAATATTTTTAACGCATTTTAATAGGTACAGTGTATACAAAAGATAGTTTTCAATTCCATTTGGGGATATTTACTTAATATCAATGACACAGCCGAAAATGGTAACACATCAAAATAGTGAAAGACTTAGAAAAATTAAATGCTCAACAAATCACTCATAGTTCGTAAGGGCAACAAAGACGCATATGACGAAAAAACAATTACAAGGTATTTTTATCAGGGAATTAATCCAAAATCCGAACTAAGGTATTATAGAACCAAAACGTCATATCACCCACAATTTTATAGATAGATGATTCGTGATTAATCAACATTATTTATCGATCTGTGGAAGGAATGCTTTTAGCTGCTACTGCAGGTACGGAGTACATTCTACTAGGGCAGAACCGAGCTCTTGAAGAGCTATTATTTGAGAACCGATATGACCTTCCATGGCTACGAAATGGTAAAAGAACTTGTTCTGATAAGACTTCAAATACAAGGGACTAGTGCTTGTGCACTTTTTGAAGTGTTAGAAAAAAATTGTTTCAAAATAGTCATTAGTTCGTACTATTGTTATCAAAATCCACTGAAACAGTTTATAATTATCAAAGACTATACTTTGTACAGATTTCTCTTCTTTCAGATAGCTGCTATGTGTCAGATAAGCTCACTATATACTCTGCTATTTGGGAGTTTATGTGACATATGGCTCTATGTAGAAGATGAGAGATCGGCCCTAAATTTAAAAAAAGAGGAAAGCAATCTTCGGCTCGATCAAAGTTGATATACTCTTGCAGCTCGATGATTCACTGTTATTAGTTTAGTTGAGCTCAGTCAAACTTATGACAAACTTGTTCACTGTAGGTACATTTGGGGTTAGTTTACTTATGCGTGTGTCAATGTGTGAATCGTGCAATTAGTAACACATTTTTATAGCTGTATCAATGATTTTGTTACTCATCATGTGTAATAATAAGATCGATTTAAGCCACATGTTAAGGGTATATAGTTTAGGTTTCCTCCATATCCAAAGCCCCTACATTTGAGCTTTATAATCTATTTCAAAAGTAGCGATTGCATCTGATAAGGGGTTGCTATCAGAAGGTGACGTATTGGGAAGGGAAGGGGAGATACAAGCCATAAGCAAACATTCGAATATACATACATACATGCATACCAGTAAGTTTTGGAGACCTGGGACCCGTGGCTGGGTGAAAATGGATTGGGGCATTACTGAAAGCCACTTGAATTCATAAAAAAAATCATTTCAATGCCACTGTAAAATGAATATTTGAATATTTATGACCGGGTCCCTCCACCCTCGCTGCGGTAGGTCCACCCTATGTCGCCTGGTGTTTCGATCCGAAATCTGTGAATGGTGTCAAATGGCATTCGTTTCTCAAGTGGCCGCTGCCTGCCAGTGAGAGCTCCGACTTATCAATTGAATGTCAACTGTTGCCACAATTTTCCGCACAAGTTCAGTGCGCGTCCGTAGCTAATCGCTTTGAAAGTGAAACCGTGTTTATGTTTTGCGTTTGCTTTTCCGCTTTGTGTGTGTTTTCTTTTTTCCCTAATCCACCGACACTTGAACCTTTGTTTATGCGGATACCAGAGATATTGTTAACTATACAAATATATGAGCAGTACCATATGCAGGGTACTAAGGGGTATAATCCTAAAAGGTTAACAGGTAGATGTTACCATGTACTTTATGTAAAAAGAAGAAAGAATAATATTTAAAACAATCGATCAATCAACCACTTGTTTTATTGGTCTATATTGCAAAACATGGACCGTTTGAAGACAACACTCCTGCTTTGTTAAGATTACAGGGTAATATCAAAGTCGCCATTCCCCTGATTCTTCTACATTTAAATTTTTATCATGCCTGGATCTTCTGAAGACATCACAACAACCAGGGACGCGACCGTGAGTCGCTCAAGTGGCTTTAACATCATGAGCAACCCCAAAAAACCAGAAACCAAAAAATAAACTGGAACCCTTTGGAAAGAGACGCGCATGCGCAACAGTGTTGAGAGGCAGAATTGACAGATTGGTGACCCGCCCACAAAACAAATGCCAGAACCTAAGCACGTGGCACTGTGATGCGGCAAATGCAACAAAGTTGGGGCACATTTTATGAGCCGTGAAAGTTATGAAATAAAAAGATATGCAAAAAAAAAAAAAGAAACTAACAAAATTTGTATGATTTTTCGCTGCTTAAGAGGAAATCAAGTTTAGTTTGGTCGATTCAACGGAAATTGAGTGCATAATTCAGGAAATTGTTGTGCCATAAAAATTGTGTTGAAAAGTGCAGCAAAAGTTGGCTCCATCTCTCCCTTCGGTGAAGTCGGCATCTGCACTTACCAAAATTAATGCTATCGATGACAACACCATCCAAAAGGCAACAATATTAAAAAGGCAAATCCAAAAATAGCCAGAAAACATTATGTTGAGACGACAAAGCAGCCACTGAAATTATGATGATCGGAAGGGGAGGCAGAGATGGAGATGGAGACAGACAGGGACAATGTTGCTGCACTATTATAGCCAACTGTTAACAGATTTGTGGGAGAAGGAGGGCAGGGTAGGGCAGGTTGGGGTGGTTTGGAAAGTCAGACAGCAATATTTGTTTGATAATGATAATGACCACGTTGATGCATTTGCAATTCCCAGCTAGGAATTGAGCCATTTCCCCCTTTGATGGCCATTTTGGTCGCTGATTTAAAATATGGGAATCTTTTGGGTTGATATCACATAGTCCCCTTTGATCTAAAGATTTGCTTGGGTTTTTGTTGTTGGTTTTATGAGGTGTCATTTCCACTTGAACAGCCAAATAGTTGACATATTCCCACATACCGGAAGTTTCACATAAGTACTACATAAATGTCTCAACGCCTTTAAATTCACTCCGTTTGGGAAAAAAACTTATTTAAACTTGTATACACGGAGATGCCTGTTTCAAATTAGTACTATACATTTTTTTTACAAAAAAAAAACAGCTTTTCAAGGAAATCGAGAGAGTGAGTTAATGTTAGTCAAGAAGAAATATTTATAAGCATTCACTTATATTAATTAACAGAGCATTAACATAAATATCCGGTTTTTCTGCAATTTTGACAGATAGCTTTAGTTGAGTGATTTCCCAATTGTTAAAACTACATGGTTTTCCTACCTCTTACTATCCCTTAAAAACTTGAATGCAAATCAAATGTCACTAACAATTTATAATTGACTACAGAAATAAGGCGTTACATACAGTTAAGTGGCCAAAAATAGCGATATTTCAAGAATCTTTCCTGAGAAAACCCTTAAATTTATTAATTTAAAATTTTGTTCTCATATTAAGGTAGCTTTTAACTGTATTTTAACATTTTTTATTTATAAAAATTATAGTTTTGAAAGCTGCTACAGCTGGTCTCCTGGAGTTCCACTGAAGAAAGTCGATTTGCGGTAGTCACGATATATGTGGACTTGATCATCCAAAATTAAAAACAAAACGGATTTTGTCAAAGTATTGTAAATTCTGGAACTTAATTGAATGAATAGGCAAAATAAAATTTTTTGACAAAATGATAGCTTTTCAAAAAAAAATTTCTCCGTCACATTTTGGCTTTAAATTGTTATAAAAAATATTCATTGGCGAGGAAAACACAGTTTTAAGAAAATCGTCTTTAAAGTTGTAACTGCACTGTAACTCAGAGAAAAAACCAAGCCGATAGTGCATGATAACAAGCAGTTTTGATGTCAAAAGTACGGTAAAACGGAATATTCTCGGATCTTTGCCGAATATACTGAAATTTAGCATGAATTGAATTTTTTTGCTTTTAATTAAGATCATCTTGGTTGTAAGCATGAAAACGAATAGATTTCAAGCATAGGTCTTCTTGGATTTAGGTGCAACATCCCTATCTGTGGCCCAGCGGTTAGTGTGCTGGACTGCTGGGCGGGAGGTCGTGGGTTCGATCCCGCCTCTGAACATCTAATAATAAAAGTTTTTTTCTTTTATTAGAAAAATAGCTTTTACATATACGGTCACATTCACCAGCTATTGGCGCCAATTGTGAAGTAGTCTAGCCATGAAAAGCAAATTCCCAAACTTTGCCGTGTAGGTCCCTTTCTCTTGTGCGAAAAATTTAAGGCACACACGCCAAGAGATTGTGAGAAGGTTGGCTTGGCCCCGTTGGAGGAGCTGTATAGCCAATTTTACATTATCCCTAATATGGGAAGACTGGGGAGGAGGAGACACTACCACCGACCAACCCCACACCACCTACTTTTTTCCAAGCTGTAATTCATTTTAAGATACCTGTGTTTTTAACATGGTCTATACTTTTTCCAATCCTTAAATCTGTTTATTCGTTAATAACGCACGAAACTTTGAAGTCCAGATTAATAGTCTTCTTGAATTCAAGCAGTTTTAGTCTTAAAAAAAACAAGAAGAAGAAACTAAATTAAAACCGATTTCAGTCTCGCCAATTCGTGCTAGATTTCTCTGGATGTTTGTGTATCATCAAAAATAATTTCCGGGTCGACTTGAAATTTTCTGAGCGTCTACTTTAATATGAATATTACGAAAATAAAATAAAAAATAGAGGTAAGCTATCTTTGGCTCGACCGATGTTTATATACCCTTGGAGCATGATATATGCTTGCCAGTTTGTTATATGGCAGCTATACGATGTATTCATACGAATTTAATCTATACGAATTTAATCTAATTATCTAAAACAGATAATATTCATAACCAGAAACTATAGAGACGCTACCAATTAAAAACAAAAAAGCTTTTCTCACTAGAACTATTTTTTCGACCAAAACAAAAAAGTTTTTCATACTAAGACTTTTTTTTATTGTGTAGAAGCATAGAAAACTTATAAATACGAGGTTTGGAAGCGATTGCATTGAAAACAAAAAAGTTTTGCTCACTACAACTACTTTTTTCACCGATCGTGCCTATGGCAGCTATATGCTATAGTCATCCGATCCAGCCGGTTCCGACAAATGTGCAGCGTATTTTTACCAAAAGACTTTGTGAAAAGTTTGGTTAGGATAGTCTTTAAACTGACGGAGGAGATAGCATAGAAACAGACGGACGTACAGACGAACATGGCTATATCAACTCAGCTCGTCACGCTGATCAAGAATATATTATATATACTTTATGTGGTCGGAGATGCATCCTTCTATGCGTTACAAACATCCGTCTAAAAATATATAATGTAAAGGAAAATTCACTTAATGTACTTCTAGCAACTGTGCGAGTGCGTAATTTGACTTTTATTTTACCAACAAAGAGGAAAAACTATTTATACCGAAAAATGGGCATTTTCAAAATTTAATGCATCCAAAACAAACCATAAAATAATAAAATTACTTCAAATAAATTATTGTGCATGAATTGTAATTTCAAATCTGATTTTCCTTCGTAAAGAGCGTTGCATTTGCGTTTGAAATCTTACACACTAATTTAGTTTCGATTCCCAAGTAATCAGCGTTACATAGAGCTTGCGTCAACTACTCTAATATCAAAAAATACGTTGACCATATCTTCTCTTATTTTTAGTGTCTGCAGTGTCATCTGCCTTTTCTATTTCACCCCCGAAGTTAGTTGGTTTCCCCGTCACAATGATCGATCAAGCGACACATCTGTTTGTTCTTCGCTGCGATGATGATGTTATTATTTGTTTTTTTTTTTGTAAATTTTATGCAAGTGTTGAGAAATTTATGCGCTCTCCTTGTTGGTTCGTTTTCATAGCAAAATGCATGCCAATTTGGTTATATTTATGGTCAAGCGGCGGCAGCAATAAAACCAAATGAAATTCGATAAAAAAATTTAAAAATTTAGAATTTT
The DNA here is from genome assembly GCA_018904235.1 of Lordiphosa stackelbergi. Lineage (NCBI taxonomy): Eukaryota > Metazoa > Arthropoda > Insecta > Diptera > Drosophilidae > Lordiphosa > Lordiphosa stackelbergi. The sequence continues at coordinate 255,038 of JAEIFU010000077.1, forward strand.
GACAGATCTTTTTGATGGTTGGCACTACACGGTCTAAGTTCAATATGCCCCACAATCAATCTCCGAACTCACGTCATATTGAGTTTATTAGTGTGTGAGTGGTTTTTCTTCAAATATTTGTTTTTGTGTGACTAATGAATGACGCAGTTTTTGATGGCTTGTCAGTTTTTTGTTTTTTCTTCTGACTACGTGTGAAATTCGAACGAGTCTTAATAGAGCAGATCACGGTGGGAGATGTCATCCAAAAGAATAACTAATGATAACAATGAGGACCATATGCGGTACGTTTCAGCACTAATTGTGCTCCTTTACTTTCAAGCTTACGCAGTTGAACCAAAAAAAACGAGAACGCCCAAGCTAACTTCGTCTTTGCCGAAGTTTTTATACCCTTGCAAATGTTTTAATTCATCAAAGTTTAAGAACGCCAGCATTAAAACAAACAATTTTTCTAAATAAAGCCCACTTTTTGACCGATAGTTCCTATGGCAGCTATAAGATATAGTCATCCGATTTTGACAAAAACTTCCAAGTCTATCTGAAAGCGTATAAAATAATAATAATCGCTGAAGTGGGAGACTTTAACATTAAAAACCAAAAAGTTTTTCTCACAAAGACCCACTTTTCGAACGATAGTTCCTGTGGCAGCTACAAGATATAGTCATCCGATCTGGTCGGTATGATCCGATATGATGGCGAAGAGATGGCGAACATCGAGATTATCAGACTCAAAAAAGCACATGCAGTGATAAAAGTACAGGAAGAGTTTTGTTCGTGTGAAGATGTATGTTCTTACTTTAAAACCAGTTTTAAAAAAAGAGGGAAGCTAACTTCGGCTCGACGGAAAGTTTATATACCCTTGGAGCATGATATATGTATGCCTGCCAGTTTGTTAATGGCAGCTATACAATATATTCATCCGACTTCTATCAAACTCTTCTTGTGCTGAAGCAGATAATATTCATAACTAAAAAGTGTAAAGACGATACCATTGAAAACATTTTTCTCACTAGAACTACTTTTCGCCCTTTCGTTCCTATGGCAGCTATATTCTATTGTTATCCGATTTGAATCAAACTGAGCACAATTGTGTGGCAGCATGAAACATTGATCAGTAACAAGTTTGGATGCGATAGCATTAAAAACAAAAAGTCTCTAACATTGTGTTAAAACACATAATATTCATAACTGAAAGTTATTAAGACGCTATCATTGGAAACAAAAAAATTTTTCTCATTAGTACTACTTTTCCGACCGATCGTTCCTGTGGCAGTCATCCGATTTGGATCAAACTTGGCAGAATGTTCAATGCGATAGCATTGAAAACAAAAAAGTTTTTTTACTAGGACTTTTTTTAGACCTATCTTTTGTATGGCAGCTATACTATATAGTGGTCCGATTTTGATAAATCTCGAAGAAATTATGTAAAATCATAGAATACTTATAAATACGAGGGTTGGGAGCGAAAGCATTTAAAACAAAAAAGTTTTTCTCACTAAAACTACCTTTTCAACCGATCGTTCCTATGGCAGCTATATGCTATAGTAATCCGATCCGGCCGGTTCCGACAAATGTGCAGCGTATTTATACCAAAATACTTCGTGCAAAGTTTGGTTAAGATAGCTTTAAGACTTACGGAGGAGATAGCAGAGAAACATACGGACAAACGGACAGACGGACAGACGGACATGGCTATATCAACTTAGCTCGTCATGCTGATCAAGAATTTATATACTTTATGTGGTCGGAGATGCTTCCTTCTGTGCGTTACAAACATCCGGACAATTTCAATATACCCTCTCTAATGGTATAAAAATGGCTACTCAGCCCCAAAGGCCCAAGTCAAGCTTTTCTCAATCTCAGAGAAGATGAATTTGCTCATTTTGATATTCACCTGATCAAAATGAACTTTTCAAAGCAGCCGTCCTAATTTATACCCAGTTCCAGCTACAAAAAAATATTTAAGTCCATTTTTCCCTCACACAAAAATTTCCAACCGATTGTTTTCAAATTTTATTACAGCAAATAGTTATAAAACAAAAAATATATTTTACATTCAATATTTAATTAATAAACAAAAAAAAAACATCTATTTAAAAATAAATCAAAATTTGGTCCTCTTATGCTCCTTTCTCCATGCTACTTTATGCGGTTTTACAGCATCCATCCGGCCACCAGGCTCACCAGCAGTAGCATTATTGGTACCATCATGACGGCACTACCATCGCGTGCTAATGGTATCAGTGTATCATTTGATAGCAGAAAATTGCAGCCATCTCCACCGCAGGTAAAGCAATTGCCATCTTTTACGCATTGCTTGTTGGCGTTGGCCGTGGTCAGGCAACCACGCTGGAATGACCCTTCCGCTGTGCGATTGCTGTTGCGTATGAAGCACTTGTCGCCCAGCTTATAAATGGGACAAACTGTGGCCTTCTCGTAGACGTGGCTGGCACATGACGAGTTTGTCGAATTCCCCGAACATTGCAGACACTTAGCGCGACTCTGGGGGAAGATAAGACGATTGCAACCCTCTATAAAGCTGCAGGTGACACACTCCATTTCGTTGTTGCACTTGGTACGAGTGGATTCGTCTAGGTCACTGGCACACCCGCGAACGGTGTACCCATCTGTGCAGAAGAAATTTATAACAGTAAAAAATGTTAGATTAAAAATTTTGAAATTGTTTGAAATTTGTTAAATCTACTTCATTTAATTCACTGAATCATAATATCTATTTTTTTAATCAATGTTCATCTTCCCTATTTATGTATTTAGGTATTTAATAACAGGATATCATTTTTTGATCAAAGAGCTATAACTAAAACCATAAGAGTTAGGAATTCAACATTTTCACACTATCTTTCTATAGTGATCGGACATTGTACTAAGGAAGCATTTTGGCGGATATATATTGGGCCTAACCTAATATATATTAAGTCACGAGGTTCACACTTCAAAATTGTGGCTCTGACAATTTATCGCGGTTAAAAGAAGGAGAAGGGGGAATTTTCCAAATCTGAAACAAACTCGATTTAAGTACGGTATACACCTACATACATGAAAAAAACTTGTGGCTCCATCTGTTATAGTCTCTGAGATCGACGCGTTCAGACAGACGGACATGGCTAAATCGACTGGTGATGCTGATCAAGAATATATATACTTTATAGGGTCGGAGGTACTTCTGGCTGTTACATACATTTGAACAACTTCATGATCCCCTTTTAACTATTTTAAATGGGTAATGTAAAAGTGGCTTTACAGCCCCAAAGGACCAAGGCAAGCTTTTCTCAATCTCTTCGCGGGGTTGCTTATAATTTTCGCACAATAGAAAGGGACCTACAGCTTAACGCCCAATCCGAGCGGCAAAGTTCGAGAAGCTTTTTCATGGCTAGTTATTTCAGAGCTGGCGCCAATAGTTGGTAAAGGTGACAGGGTGTGTAAAAGCTATTTTCTAAAGAAAAAAAACTTTTTATTTTATGGTCCGAGGTGAGATTGAACCCACACCTCCCGCACAGCAGGCCAACACACTAACCGCTGCGCCAAGCCCGGCCATATTTTTAATGGGTACAGGGTATAAAAATGCTTCCCATTTCATGTAATTATATTAAAAAGATTGTGCAATCAAAAAGTATTTTACATTAATGCTAAAAAGACTAAAGCTAAAAGGAGTGAGTCAATGACAACCCGTTCGGAACCTAATCTAAACGTTTTTTGGCACTAATATAAAAACATTGGCCCATTTTAAGACTACATGATTTGAAGAAATTCTGAAATGGGAACCCAAAACACGTTTTGGTTGCTATTCTATGCGCAAAAATTCGATGGGAATTTGAAGCTTTGACGCTCTGTGACGCAGTGTAAACCCAAACATACATAATCTTTTTATAATTGCTCCCGCAATTTTTAAAAAACGTCTTATTTTTCACAGTCTTGTAGATAGATGGTTAGATTTAGTAATCAAGATTATTTATCGATTTGACGAAGAAATGATAAAGATCGGATGAACGATTCTCAAGTTATGACCAAAAGAAAGCTCGCTGCCGCAACACAGCAGCAGTACTGTTTCCGGCTGCTACTGCAGGTACAGCGAATATTACTTTCTTACTTCTTTTTAACAGATCTCGCTTGACTGGTGTCATACTGTTATCTTATTTCTATTCAGTATTGTTTTACAATTTATCATGCAAAGACTCACACCGCAACAACTTCTTCAATGGGCAGTGGCGAGGCACATTTCTTGCTAAATGGATACGTCACTAAACAAAATGGCCGCATTTGGGCTGAAGAGCAACCAGAATAGATTCTCGAACTACCGTTACATACAATGAAGTGCCCTGTTTTGTGTGGCTTATGGGCTGGTGGAATCATAATCATCGGTCCGCAAAATAAGGCCGGACAGAACCAACCCGTCAACGGCGAGCACTACCGCACCATGATAACGGACTTTTTGTTGCCTGGATTTTTTTTTTGGGTTATGTTAAATCAAAAGTTTACGTTGATAAGCCAGCTACGATTGAAGACGCGTAATTCGCGATATACAGATACCGGTTGGAATGCTGGAAAAGTGATCGAAAATTGCACCTTCTGAATCGAAAACCTTCAACGTACTAGCGGCCAACATTTGAGTGAAACCATTTTTAAGATGCAAATTTCAGAGATTGTTATTTTAAGTCATAATAACGATTTTTAAACCCAATTCCATATTTAGTGTTTTATTTAAAATGAAAAAAAACCTTCATAATGGATCACCGTTTATAAACAGTGTTACGGTGTACCTAGGTATATGCACTAATTACAAATTTTGTGTACCTTCTACCATAGCTTGGTATTTCAATCCCTTTTATTTTTCCTACGTGTGTTCACTGTCCTTGTAAGGTACTATTTGATTTCAATTAAATAAGTGCTTAAATACAAATGATTTTAAAACTTGCAGTACTACCAATGACTCACAATCATTTAAAAGTACTTAAGGACCTTTTCTTAGTAGCAAGGTTCTACAAAATAAGCAATTTAAAATTTTATAGCCATGTCCATCTGTTCTTTGTTCTTTTAAGATTTTTATGTTGGAAATACAAATTATGTTTAGAAAATTAAATAATATTACTTACTTATTATACGGGTATAACACAATGAGCTGCTATTCGAGCAATTTCTGGCCATAAAACTGAGGGGATCAGTGGCACAGCGTTCCTCAGTTTTCGAATTGCACTGCACGCAACTATCTGCAAATGTTAAGGGAAAAATTTTAGTCTTATTTACGGACCAGCTGATAAGATTAAAAAGTGTGAAACACTACCACTTGAAGATTTTTCTATGCTCAATTTTGGGCTTTGTATGTACCTGCCGATGTCTAATCGATTCTTATCAACGATAACCTGATATCTCAAGCAAACATAGACACATAAGCCGAACCTAACGCATGACTCAGCGTACAATCGCACATATGTAGACAATAGCATAGCCAAGTTCTCAGCAAAGGCGTTCCAAAATCTCTAGTATAACTAGTATAACGCCCATGCATATATATAAATATGAATATATAAAGATAACAAATAAATGTATATATGCCGGCACCAACAATATTAATCAACTAATTGTATTCAGTCAGTTCGGATACTTTAGAAAATGTCTTATATAACAAACTTTTAACCTGAATAAAAAATAACACATTTACCAGCACTTATATGAGCCACAAAGGCCAAAACGATCAAGAAAAGCAAACAAGTTTTCATTTTGATATTAGGATTTTTCTCTTGATTACAACCAAAAAAAATGAATTAAGTAATTCCAACTGCTTTTCTCAATTTATTGTTTTTACTCTCCAACTTGAACAAACGCTGACAGAAGACTAATTTTTGTCTTTGGCACAGTAAGCTGATGTACTACCTATCAGGTTGCGGGTAGATAAGAACATAACGATACAGTTCGACTCGATACTTCTTAAGCGAATGACAAAAATAGTTACATTTTAATGAACTAAAATGATTAAATTCAAGTTTAAATTAAATATAATTTTATCAAGTAAAATTATATCAACTCTTGAGTATTTTTGTCAAAAAATGTTCATAAGATATTAATTTATTATTTTCAAGTATTTTTTAAGCTGCGCGCTCATGAGCAAGTTCGATAGGCCCCTCTATCGATATTCATCGGTAAGGCTTGACAAGTAGCTCTGTTTTTATAGCCTTGCCAGATCAACTGTTAAATTTCAATAACAACAAAACTAAACTTTAACCTAAATAAAACATATTAATCAACAAAAAAAAAAAAAAACACAACATTTTTGGATATCCATGATCATAAAAGGACATCATGACTGCTTCACTGACTGTGTGCATCTGTGATTATGAGGCGAGCCGTCACTTTTATCAGCTGTCGCCAATTGCTGTTGCTGCCCCTGTTGCGTCTCGTATTGGAAATTCGCTGGTGCCGCCAAAGCCGCAAACTTGGCGTCGCCTTAAAATCCAAATGGATGCCATTACGGGCAACTATTGGCTAAGGGAATTGCTGCATCAGCGTGCTTTGGCCCACAGATTACGTCTAAATTATGGTGTGGAATTGTTGTGGTTGGAGTTGTATCCGCCGGCAAGGAATACCATCGATCACAAATGGGCAGATATGTTGGCTCACACCATTTGGGAGCACATCGAGGTGGAACATCTGATGTCATGGCTTTCGACACTGGGTGGTGGATTTTCTGCTCTGGGCGAGCAGTTCGGAAGATGTGTAAGTAGGCGGGAACAAATACAAGAGAGAGGATATACCAGTTTAAGGTTGCTGCCTGGCTAAGACTATTTCCAGTTTGATTTTAACATATATTTTCCTTTACAACGAAAGCAGTAAAGTGAAGAACAGTTTGGTTCTGGATTTTCGGACCATCGAGTCGGACCGATGTGGATTTTTTACGGTTTAATGTACAATAAAATAGATCTAGTTTGTTCTAACGTTTCGAGCTAGCTGCATGTTCAAAAAATTATTACAAATTAAGTAGAAGATTCGACTTAGTAGAAAAACAGCATAACTCGATCGATTTCATAACAAATTCTCCTGATACGAACCGTTCGTATCATAGGGACATAGAAAAACAGCACAAATTTGGATGTGTTACACAATTTTTAGTGCACAGACATTGAAAAACAAAACAACTTTAGATGTTCCCTTATGACCTCCTAAAAATCCCCGAGTATCCGAGCGGTTCGACTCCGAACCGGTTTGCAACCCTGATAAAAACACACAAAATAAGAGATAGAGAGAGGCTTGATTTGGTCCTGTTGACCTTGGTCATAAGGGCTGTTCAAGCTAAAGATATATATATTAGCCAGGTATCTGTAAAGCGCATAGCCAGTTTCGTAGTCGAATCGGCCCTATTTTGGAAGTATGCAGTTTTACAGTACATCAATCGAAAGTAATATAGCGATTTACTATTCTTCCATTACCAACCCTAAATTTTTAACAGCGATTTTTATCATTTCCATCTCACACTCCAGGAAAACACTCTGTGAGAGTCCTGTAACATATATTAACTAAAAATTTACTCACTGACTTTTTCTTCCCCATTTCAGGCCGAGACCGCCGGCAAAATTAGCTTGCATCAGCTCAACATTGGCCTACGATTGGGTGACCCTTTTCTGCAAGCGCGTTGCAAACTCTATTACAGCATCTCCTTGATCCAGCGTGGACAACTACGTTTGGCCAAGCATTTAATACGTTCACAATATCAATTTGCTAAGGTGCATGAGGAGAAAGATCGGCGTCTGGTGCGCATGTGTCAAGGCATTTGGTTGCGCCTGCAGTTTGAGTACGGGCAGAGGCGCAATAGTCACCCCAAGGAGTAGGCTTAAAAAACCGCTCTGTATGTTACTTTTTTTTTCGTTTTAGGTAAATATTTTTCTTTTATTCAATATATTTATTTGTAATATGGTTAAATTGTATACATATACGTAAAAAAGTGCATTTACATTTAAACATTTTCCCATCTTCTGGTTTGATGTTGTTCCTCAATTGCCCGCTGCAAAATCAGAAAGAAGAAAACAATTTTTTTACTTAAGCTATGCAAAAATTGTTACAAAAGAATTGACGCGCCCAAGTGCTTGTGTGTGTATATATGTATGTATATAATATATATATATGTATAATATATTATAAAAATATACATATATATACATATATATTATATATATATATATATATATATATATATGTATGTATATGTATATTAGTTTGTGTTTCCAAATATCATTATCCATCATTAACCAAAACTTTACATACAAAAGTAAAGAGAAAACGCGGAATAAAATTCTGCGCAAAGTACTAAAATTTGTTTTTCATTTCTTATGCGTTCTTTAAGTTGCTTGCATGCCTAGCTTTTATTCATATTATTGTTGTTGTTGTTTTATGGTAAAGCTTTTCCTTGTGGTTGCTTAATGTTGCGCCAATGTGCCCATAGGATCCCAAGCAGGCAAGACAATGGGCTCCATATCAAAGACACGCAGCACATCCTCGGGTACATATTTTTTATCCACCACAACCTCAAATCCAAACTCCCTGAACCAATCTGCGCACATCACCAGATAACCCTTCTCGCCGCGATCTTCGCCCCAGGAGTTCTCAACCCGCAACTTCTGCGCCAGGCCATTTTTCTAAAAGGAAAAAAAAACTTTAAATTAAAAATTGTACATGGGAAAAAGTAAGTTGACTGAACTTACATCCACAGAGACGGCCGTAAAGACCATGGCATGCGTCATTGCTGATTCACCATAGATGAGACGATCGGCCTTGGAGAGTGTATTTTGTATGTCAATGTCAAAGACCAGCTTGAAATCGTGACTAAAAGAAAAAATAGAAATGAGAAATATAATTGCAGCAGTAGATAAGTATTATCACTCTAACTACACAAACAAGACAATATGAGAGATGTTTCAAAGAAGGTTTTCAGGATATTCAAGCAAAACAAAGAGTACCACAAATTCTCGAATTTATAATATTTTACTGGCTACCGCTTCACTCTGTTTCCCGCTCTGCATCTTTTCCTCTCGCTCACTCCCGTTACGCTACTCCTTCTAAATTCGCCTATTTCTATATACTCTACCCAGCCATTTGTAGCGCTGCCTTTACTCTCGTCATATATCTCTAAAGAAACTCCCTGACAATAGTGTAATAGCAAATCAAATATCTCTAAATATTTCGAAAATTTAGCCTTCTTTGATGAAATAGGACAGGTTCTATTTGATAAAAGTTTTTCTTTAGAGAATTTTTACAAACGACTATTTAGAGATATGTGACAAGTGTAAAGGCAGCTTAAGACATTTTAATTCCTCTCAATATTTATCATTGTTGCTGTAGATCTCATGTGACATACCGTGCAGCATATGTAAGATTTTGAATGAACACTTTAAATGTGAGAGAAGCTTGGCTTGGCCCCGTCGAGGAGCTGTATAGCCAGTTTTACCTTACTTTAAATGTCAATCTCCTTTTTGGTGTTACCAGATTTTAGCCATTGGCGTTGGTGTGACCAGTTTCCGAAATATTACTATTTATAATATATCGTATAAAGACCGAGCTGAATTGATGTAATAAATGTCCAAACAAGCACCTCGAAGTCAATAAGTGTTTGTTGTCTGGCCAGTCGTACAACCGCGAAAAAAATGTCGGAAGGTCTTCAAATAGTTAGGTTAGTTTGCGATGGCTGAGAGCGACAAGTCGCTCTCCCATTTAGGCCACTTTGGAACCATTGCGATGCCATATTTATTCCATAATTACCCTTTTTTGTACTGAGGGGGTCCTCGTTACTGAACCATTGTGTGGACAGAATAAATTTGAGTAGAGCTGGGATCTCTAGCCCGGATGTCTCCAAAAGGTTGCGTAGCAGAGGTTGACCAAGAAGTGTCTTAAGTATCCTTCTACTCAAGGCGGGGCAATGGCACAGAAGTGATGTACCGATTTCTCTTCGTCTTCGTATCCGCAACTTCTGCAGAAGTCATGGTAAGTAACGCCTAGACGTGCTGCGTGTCTGCCAATAAGACAGTGACTCGCGAGGGTCTCCACCAAAGTTATATGTGGCCCCTTCTGTGACACAAAAGTGTGTTAGTACGTTTTTGGTTGAATGTTGGCCACGAAAGCCTCGCTAGTCCACAGAAGGAATGGTTATTTCACCGTTTCGTAGTGAGACGAAGTATTTCAGCATTCGTGTGAAGGTTATAGTAAATGAGAAACTATTCAAACAAACGCTAAATAACGAACTATTACAAAATACAATTTTGTTAAAATTATGATTAAAGTGGACAAATGACTTTCTGCAAAGTAGCCAGAAAGTGGGAGCCCCACAGGTCTGCTCTCGTTTCCGATTCCGATCAAATCATGCGTAATCGGAATTGGTAAATATATTCGCTTTCAACAATCGACTGTGTTCTTCGGCTTTTAACTTCAAATCCCCATTTACCTTCATTAGACCCTTTTGATGACAAAAAGATGCGCCCGAGGAGATGAGAGATATCACAACTCTTACTAATTCCGATCAATCGGAAACGGAAACAGGCCTGATTTGAGACTCAGGATGTCGGATGTTAGATACCAGATGTGCTTAGTGTGATAAGCCTATTATAATGAAGTGGTTCCGGTAGTACTTGTATAATATAACTTGGAACAATTTATACAATTAGTGATATTATCTATTCAATTATATTATATTATTGGTGGCATTTCGACTAAATATTTAGTATAAGAACCAAGTTATCAAACAAAATGCCAAACTTGACCCGTTTGTTGAAATTAACCGAATTAAGTAATAGTCTAGTTCAGAGATGGGCGCGTCGCGACGCTCACAATGCACACGAGGCAGCGCTGCCTCATTGTGCATTGTGAGCGTCGCGACGCCCCCATCTCTGGTCTAGTTCCATTGGCAACAACAGCTGAAGTTTGTTTATGTTTGAATTTTATGCACAAAAGTGAAGATTTAACAATATAAATACCAAGCAGTGAAGCGTTTGTACAAAAATTAAATTATGAGCTATGTCATTAACATGAACTTAAAGTTCCAACTTTACTACACAAGCCCTAACCAATTATTCTCTTCTATTCGGTAAAATGGACAAGGGAATGAATCAAGTCTTCGAACTCAAGCCGCTATATATATGTAGATTGATTTTAGATTTTTTCACTTACACATCCATATCCTCGATGCCCTGTTTGGAAGCAAATCTTTTGCTAACTTCACAGCCAAACCACACAGCTTCGCCGGCTTTTAACGATTTGGTGACCATAGCCAATAGCAGCTCCACCGATTGATTATTATACAACACAGGTCTTCCGCCCACTACATTGCCCAGACAATCTACAGTATAAGCCTGATCGTAACTGCTTGTGGGTCGTGGATCGGTCACCAGGCACACCTTATCTTCGACATTGAAATGTGGCTTCACATATCGTTCGTAAAATTCCAGCGAGCTGACAGGGCCAATCGATTGGTAATTCTTGCTCTTGTCGTAGTACTCCCAGGTGAATGTCTCGGCCGGTATGCCCAGGCAAATGCCAACAACCTTGTAGATTTCAGACATTTGCTCTTGAATTTTGGCGGCAATCTCCTCCTCCCCAGGCTGCTGCTCCATCAGGACGCGCAGGTGGCGGGCATATTCGCGAAGCTAAGATAAAAAAGTGGGTTAATTTAGACTGGAATTACATTGGGCATTTTAGATGGTAGCTCACCTTACTCTTCAATATGGCATTCATTCGTATGCTGGACTCGCAGCTAAAGCTTTCCGGAAAACATTTCTTTGGCATCAGACCATGTTTGGTTATCAGATTGACCAACATATCCCACTGCCCACCATCTGAGGTGGGATCCAGCAACAGAAACGAGACCAATCGTCCATCCACCTTCTCGCCCCGCTGCGCCGTCTTAACAATATTATTAAGAAAGTAATTGCATCGCTCGATTTTGTCCCAATAGAAGAGGAACGCCTGCGAGAATTCAAACTCATCCAGATTGTAGTTCTTCATGAACGGCAGTCGTATACAATTGAGGGCAGCAAAAAGCCAACAGCGTCCGGAACTGCGCTGATTGGTCACCGGCTTGCCCTCCGATTCCACCTTATAGTTGAACACATGATTTGTTGTCTCCAGTGCCTTGCGCGACAGGCAAACATCAAAGGGATCGACGCGAGAGCAAACATTCTGGGCTAAAAGATTTTTCGGCACCTGATAGAAATTCTTGCGCCATTGTCCCAACAGTTCATCCGTAATGGCGCTGGTTGAGACATTTAAGATGGAGTTGTTGATGCCATTGCCGCTTCCATTACCGCCACCACCACCTGAGCTATTGTTGTCGTTAGCTGGAATTAAACAGGAAGGGGAATCGGGACGTGGCCCAGATATTGAAAGTGCACGTTGATGTTGATTTGTTTCTGTTGTGGTTGCTTTAGCTTGCAGATGCAACATTTGTTCGTAGCAGATCTTGAAATGAAGCCGGATCGATTCTTGTTTTGGATTGGCCAAAAAACGCCTGGTTCGCCACCTGATAGCCAAAACTGCGTAAATACCATGAAAACAAACATAAAAATCAAATTTTGGATCTTTGGCCAGGACTTCGAATTGTAACTAGCCAAAGAATTCAGTTAACACATATACATGGAATTTCGATTAGCCTTGGGCATGGGTTTTTAAAGAATTTTCAAGAATGATATTAACATTAATATCGTGCACCTCTCTCTCCGGAAAATATATTAAATTTAGTTTTTAATTTGATACATTATGCTAATTTATGTCAATCTTGAAATCATAAGAATTTAGTCGAAAAGCCCATCACTAAAGTTTATATACCCAAGTTGGGAATCCCAACCCTTTCATTTGGTTGGCTTAAAGTTGAAAACTACTGTGAAAAACTCATATTAATATATTTTATTGTTTAGGACAGGGTTCGCCAAGAATAGAGGAAAGAAAAATGTAAATGCGTTTTAACTGTGTTGCTCAGCAATATACTGCTTCGGAAGGGCTATGGCTGTGGAACTCTGGTTTAGGCTGTGCGGCATTCACCAGTCAGTCAGTCAGTCAGGTTGCACCGTTTTATTTTACTGACACTTTAACACGCTTTTTCATACACTTGAAAAGTGTATTATAATTTTGCCCCGAAGTTTGCAACGCATAGAACGAATCATCTGCGACCACATAAAGTATATGGGCATTTCCACAGTCGCGAACGCGACATTCGTACGCCTTTAGAGTGCGGAAAAATATAGAAGACAACAAGAATTTTTGATTTAGTTTTTATATTTTGGTAGAATTTTGGCAGCAGTATATTTAGTGCAAAAGGTAGGTTCAGTCGATTTGACGATTAAAATATACTTAAAAAAATCATGAGATTTATCACGCGACAAAAATGGAAGTCGTTTTCGACTGCATCTAAAAAAATTCATAAATCTGCGAAAGTTAACTAATTATTTTGAAGCAGTTAACTTTTATATAAAGGGGAATAATGCAGCTTTTTATTGAGTGCAATCATATTCAATTATTTACATTAGTTTTGTTTTTATAAGTTTTAATATTATGAAGAACGCGACATTTATCACGCGACATCTTAAAAAAAGCTAGCTGTGAAATGGACATATCTTCGGTATTCAGGTCAATTTTCTCATAGTAAAGAATCAGAAAAGCTGTACTTACATTTTAAGATTTATTTTGATTTTTGTTTTCAATGGTTTGTTAAGAAAAATCATTTTAAAAAAACAATTTTTTTCAATCTCGGTGGACCTTTCTGTGGAAATGCCCATATATATTCTTGATCAGCATGACGAGCTAAGTCGATTAAGCTTTGTCCGTCCGTCTGTTTCTACGTGAAGTAGTCCCTCAGTTTTAAAGCTATCGAGCTGATACTTTGCACAGAATCTTCTTTTGACTGCACGCTGCTAATATGTCGGAACCGACCGGATCGGATAAACTACTTCTTGTAGCTGCCATAGAAATGATCGGTCGGAAATGGGTCACAATATTAGCGCTTTTAAACACGGTCTTTGTTAATATTACATATATGTTTTTAAGCTGATCTGCGAGGTTTGGTCGAAATTGCTATCCGCTGAGACAAGCTTTTTCAAGAGTATTAAAACTTCGGCACAGACGAAGTTAGCTTTGCTATCTCGTTTTCTAATTAATTAACTTCGGTGGAGAAGAACTTATTTAAACAAGTTTTTCTTAAAACCCGGAGACTGGTTGTACCTTCACCAGCTATTGGCGTCCTCTGTGAAGCAAGTAGCCATGAAAAAGCATCTCAAATATTACCGTTCGGACTCTGCGTTAAGCTGTAAGTCATTTTCTTTTGTGGGGGAAATTAGAAGAACACAATCCAAAAGTTTAAGAGAAGCTTGTTTTGGCTCTTTGGCTGTAAAGAATAATACATTTTATAAGGGAAGCGTGTCGAAGTTTTGAAAAATAAGAGACATGAAATATTAAAAGCACGAACGCTAAAAAGTGGACGAAACCGTACGAAAAAAAGCCTACGACACCTAGCGGGCGCGACTAATAGCTCCAAAATTCTTTTAATCTCTAAACCAAGGGCTTTGGTCAAAGTTATTGCAAGGTTGTGGGGGGCCAGCTGTTGGGCGTGACCTAATTATTATAATCAGAACAGCAGCCGCAGCAGACCAAATTGAAAAGCGTCAACAGCTTAGCAGCTGCCGACCATTAACATTAACTGTAGATGTGCAGTTGAAAGTGTATGTACGAGTGTGTTTTTGTCTGTATTGCACTTTGGATTCGGATACCTTCTGGTTGCCATTTGATGTGCTTTGTTAACCAGACCAGAATAGAGCTTTTCTGCTTCTGATTTATTTATTTTTGAGCATTTGTTTGTGTGGGTGTTGTCAGCGGCTGATAAGCGAAGAAAAAAGTCCAATCAACTAAAGCTATTATAACTGTGAGAATGAAAAAGAAGGTGCAATCAAACCAGTTTAACGGGACTCACAGGGTTGAGGGAGTAGCCATAAAACTTTCGCTTAAAGCCGGCACAAAAAAACTACAAATCTAAACAAACCATAAAGGCAAAAGGGTTAGGAAAACCCGTTTGTCAAGTTTTTTGTTTTTTGATTGTGTGCGTATATATTGTGTGTTAAAATTTGGGTGAAATTTTACTTTCGTTGCGTCGTCTGGGTTAATTCTGTTGTTGTTGGGGCGTCAGCAAAAAAATGTTGCGTCTCACTCCTACACCCACACAAAGAAGACAAAAACAGCAACTGCAGTTTGATATTGGCACTTACACATGTTTAGGTTATTTTTGATGATCACTTTTAACAATTTTAACTAAGTTTCCCTTTGTTTGATTTTACTGCCAAATTCTGTTGTTGTTGTTGATGTGTGCCTTATGGTGGGACAGGCTGGGCAGTATGTGTGCAATGCAAGCAACTTTTTGCGACTGTTAATTATTAAATATACATTTGTTGTCTACAGGACGCTGCAGAGTGACCACTTCACATTACGAAAGCCACAGTATGACCGTATTTATGGTCGGTAGTCTTACTCAGTATTACCTTATTTCATATTAACGAGGCAGTATTTGTTTATTTAGCTATTTTCTAGCTATGTTCAATATTTTCTGTGATGACTTTAAAAAACTTGAAGAAATACTTATGTACACACTTAAAACTGAGTTTTACTGGCTCAAAATTTGTATAGAGTCTAGCTCTGAAGTTACATTTTAAACCTTTTAACACTTTTACTAAGATATTGATTGAACAATGGCTTATGGATGCGTTTATATACAATATATATATACAACATTGGGGAGGTCAACACATTAAAAACTTTTTTTTTAACTTATCGATTAAATTAACTTAAAAATCCAACGAAAAAGTCTTGTTTTTGAGAATTCACTAAATCTTCATTACTCTTCATTATGGGATGTAGGAAAGGTGTAGGCCTGGAAGATTTAGACTCGTTCGATAGTTAAATTCAAGGAATTAAGCTGTTTCGTAGCCTGCCACATAGTGCTTTCAGTGCGTGCCTCTGACAGAGCTCGGCCGCTGATATTATCGCCTCATTCTGTTCCCGTTTGTAGAGGAGCATCACCTCAGCTTCCATTTTGCCCCTGCTGCACTTGCGCCTGCTTAGCATTCAGGGCACATTGACGCTCGATCAAACTCTGTTTATGCTGATAACACAAATCCTTGAATTTACAGTTGAGCTTCTCTTCCTGCAAATTTTGCTTCAGGGCACAAAGTTGGTTCATAAGCTGAGCTAGATCCGAATCCGTTTAAGATTTGGCCATCACCACTGATGATTTAGCTGAGCACTTTTCACCTCAAGCACCTTTTTCTTCGCTCTCGGTAAATTTGGGGGTTTCATTAAGGTTACAATTAATTTCTCAGAAGAATGAAGTATATCTACTAAATTTGAATTTATTATTCGACATGTACTTTTTGTAACCAACACATCGAGAATGTCCCACTGTGTGACGCCACAGTGTGACCGCTGCTAACATTTCAATTTACCCCCAATAAACAGCCCCACTAATACGAAATTTGTCCCGGCGGCGTCGGGAGCAAGCAAATCGACATTAATTTTCCATGGATACTGAACCAGCAGCCGAGGTAAGTTATTGAGGAATTTTAAGTCAGACAGGCTTCTAAGTTGAATCTAATTTGCAGATTAAAGAAGCAGAGGCACTGCCGCCAGCTGCAGCGCAGGAGAATCAAACCATCGAGATAAGCTCAGATTCGTCGGACAGTGTGGATGACGATATGGAGGCATCACACAGTGTTTCGGATAGCGATGATGAGGTGGGCATTATTGAAGATGAAAGCGACAGTGATGAAGATTCACCCGAGGAACAGGAATTGGAAGAAAAGTTCAACCAACTGCGGCAAATCCCAGTCAAGGAATACCGCCAGGTGGTGCAGCTTTGTGAGATTGCCTTGTAAGTGAAAGATAATTTCGTTCTATGGGTAAAATTGATTATATAAGTTGTTCCCTTAGCAAACTAAATGATTTGGAAAAGATTGAGCTGGTTTTGGGGGAATTCGAAAAGGTGGCCATTGTGCCCGCCTATATCTGGTTGAAGTACTTAAGGGCGCGACTGGTAGTAACACAAACCGCAGATGAACACAAACTGTTCGAGGAGAAATGCGTCAAAGCTTTGGGCTCCTATTACAGTAAGCTTGTAAAATCTTTAGAATAAACTATTAACTATTCTTCATTGTAGATGTCCATTTGGCTGAATTTGTTGTGAATCATTTAGTAGAGCAGCAGAAGATTGCTAATCCCACGCTCTGGGCTAATTTGCTGTCGGACTATGGACTCGAGCGTCCAGACTTTTTGGAAAAATTGCGCTCTTTGGTTAAAACTATGTCAGAACAGGATGAACTTGGTGCCAAAGCTATCGATGAACTAATGGCTAAGCAATGTGTGAACTGGATTTGTCCAGAAGAAGAGCTGGAGGTCATTGGCAGTCTATTAGAGCAATTTCGGAAACATATAGAGGCCACTAAGCCTCAATATAATGACTCGAACTGGGCTAAAGTTCATAGCTCCTTTGTAGACAAGGTGGATGGCTTAAACCTGAAGGAAGTGGTCAAAGATAATATGATTAAGCTCATATTTGAGCGTTGTGTGGCCAAATTTCCCACCGTGGATGCTTTGTGGTTGGACTACATTTACTTTGTCGAAGACGGCCAGGAGGAGGGGGAAGAGCAGCAAAAAGTTAAGATCTTGCATGGTTACCTCAAATCCAATGCTTTGGATTTGGCCCGTCGTGCAGTGCTGTGCCGTCCCAGCGTACGAATTAATCACAAATTTCTCCATCTAATGGAACTCGCAAATTATACTCAAGCCCAGGTGGATGAAGAGTTGGCCTTGATCTTTGGCCGCATTCAGTCTGAGATGACCATGACAGTGGAGCTTCATTTGGATTATTTGGCCTATCGTGTGCGCAATACCAATGCCGCTGATGAGGAGCAGGCCAATCAGCTGCGTGCTGCCTTTTCGCATGTGTGGGATGTACTTTCTGAACTATACGGTGATCAGGCGGATACCAGTTATGAGGTTCTACAATTGTGGGCCCAAGTGGAATATACACATCTGGCCAATCCAACAAATGGCTCGCAAATCTGGCGTCAGATTATGGGTGAGTCTTATTTGTCAAATTTTTCATATCAATTTTCTACTTTCATTCTCCTTTTAGGCTATTCAGGCAGTGCTTATCGTGGTCAGTTATGGATGGGATATGCCCAAATGGAAAGCGAATATAATGGTGGCGTCGGTACACGTGCCATTCTGCGTGAGGCCATGGATCAGCCCACTATGCTGGATTCTCAACTGGTGCAGGAGCTGTATCGTCGCTATGAGCGTTGCTATGGTACATACGAGTCCATAGCCGAGTGTCAAATGCAGGAAGCTCCACCTGGCTGGCAGAAGTCACGCCATAAGCCACCGCCTCCACCTTCAACTCGCCGCCGAGTTCCACTAAAGAATCCGATAAAAAAACAGCCATCATTGCAGAAACCAACGCTAACAATTCCAGTTCAGAGCTTTAAGTATTCACGTAAGTTTGATGTTTTTCTTTGGAATTCTCAATTATATCTAGCTATCCTTTGTTGTAGCTCATCTGGAGGATAATAAAATATTTATTAAGAACTTACCAGCCGACTGCACCAAAAAGCAGTTGACTGAGATTTTTGAGCCCTATGGTTCGATCAAGGATGTGCGGCTTGTGTACAAATTGTAAGTAAACACATAACGGACACCAGAATTTCAATAGAAAATCATTTCGTTCTTGTTTTTAGCAACAAACAATTTAAGGGCATTGCCTATATTGAGTTTAATGAGCCTTCAGCGGCCCGTAGGGCCGTGACTGGCGGTGATGGACGCTCTGTGGGCGGCCAAAACGTAAGTGAGAACAGCCTGATATGAGGAAGAGCCAACTCAAAAAACCTTCTCTCTTGCAGATAATTGTGGCTATATCAAATCCTCCTCCCAAAAATTTTAGTGGAACAACAACAGCCCCCATTCATACTGCTTCAAAACGTCGCGTCCCCACATCATTGATACCCACTACATTAGTGCGCCAGGAAGTGGCTGCCAAGCGTCGCAAAATATTGGAACTGGATAACGAGGAGCAAGCAGCTGAAGCGGGAGAGTCGTCCAATGGACAGTCAGGCCAGGCCAATGGCGGTGTCGAGCCCTCTGCTGCCGATGCAGGTCCTGCTGCTCCTGCTCCCGCTCCCAAATCCAATGACGATTTTCGAAAGCTGTTTAATATTTAAGCTACATCTAGAGAAGGCCCAGCGTAGTGAGCAAATTTTGCCTACAAAGGGGGCTGTTATAATGCTGTTATATCTATCAATGGATATTTCGAATTTTATGAATGAAATGTTTTAAAAAACAAACTGTAAACCAAACAAAATAGATTATACGAAAATCACCCTAATCTTTATAAACTGAACACTTAAAAACTACCATTCGAAATTAATGCCTTATCCCAACTAGCATTTAAAGTATCAACTTTTTTGATGATTAATCGAGCCCTTTTGGTCATTTAAAAGACATTAACTTCATGTGCGATTTAAGTATGATTCGAAAATGACTCATGCTTTTGCTTAAAATGTGAATCAATAAAAAAAGATCGAAAAAGACTCGCAAAATGACTCGAAAATGAGTCGAAGCTGATCAGAGAAATGGGGTGCAAATGAAGAGTCGCGGCTAGCGTTCCATGATCTCCCGACAAACGTATCATTTATGATCAGACTGAGGACTCGAAAAAGACTCGAATGTGATCACAAATTTTTATGAAATGCTGGCTGGGATGTGAGCACTTTTTCCGAAAAAAATAGACTTAACACGCAACTTGATGCGAATGGCTGTACGGCGAACGAGCACAAATTCCATCAGTTAAAATCTTTCTGAAACTATATTCAAAACTGTGGGAGATAAGCATAATCTTCGTACAAGTATAACAAGTATACGTTCCATACACTTCGAACCTTTATCTTTTACCATTTCTGAAGTCTGTTCGTTCATACGCTTTCGATTTGGTGGAACAGATGCAGACCATGCAAACCGAGCCACATTTGGCTAAAGAAACCATTCCCTGCCGATACTACCAGCTGCTTCCGATCCAGAGCCCCCTAGCCCCGCCGCTCTCCTAGTCGCAGACGCAGCATCACCAACTCCTCTTCCTTTTGCCCTGCGATGTGTAAGCAATCCCTTTCTAGATCTCAAGGATATTGAGGATCCCAAAAACCGCAAGCCATAGACATGGAAGCGGTGAGTAATACAGGGCAAACAAATACTAAAATTACTTCAGAACTGACCATCGTACAGGAAGCCGAGGTGGATATCGCGTGCTCCACGTTGCAAGCCACAAAGCGAAGTAAAGCAGGATCTTGGACGATTGGCTAAGCCGCTTATGCAACAGAAGCTCCACCAGATATTCCTTAAGCTTCGGAGTTCACGCGAGCTGCATTTTATCAATATATTATTTTGCTAAAAAGTTTAGAAAAAAAAACAAAGCGCATTTTCTGGCATATAATCCTGGTGGCTTATAATTAATATTTTTTAAACCTTACTTCGATATAAAAATTACAAATACAAAGTACATAAATGTTACATTAGATCAGACAAAAAGGGCTGGGAAAAAATCGAGAAACAGCTGAGCTAATAAAATGAATATGATGATTGCGAAAACGGAAACGATTTGAATTTGTTTTTGAGTCCATTCGGACAGGATAGTTTAAAATTGAAATTACGGACTCAAATTAAGTTTAGAGCCGATTAGCTTCCTTTTTTCTTTATTCGATTGTTAATTACGTGCGCTTCGCTATGCAGATTGCACTAGTTTAGAGCCAAAAAGACCCTTTTATATTATACCGATACTGTAGTAAGGAATGCTGAACTCCAAAATCGGTTTCAAAAATGTTATTATGGAAAGGTTTTTTAAATTATTATTTTTTACATTTTCTGCCATATCTTAATTCAGAAGCGTTGGATGGAGTCAATTAAGATATGAATCGAAACGTTATTGAGTTTCAAATATTCGCGTTAAACATTGTGGTCAAATCGGTTTAATATTTTATACACCAAATAGCAATATTTGAAAAACATTAATTTTTTGCTCGACTGTTTGACTGTTAGTTTCTTCACTTTATTTGATCCATCTTAGTTATTTATTCCTAATTTTTTATCGGCAATAATTTTTATACACTTGAAAAGTGTATTATAATTTTGCCCAGAAGTTTGCAACGCATAGAAGGAATCATCTCCGACCACATAAAGTATATATATTCTTGATCAGCATGACCAGCTGAGTCGATTAAGCTTTGTCCGTCCGTCCGTCTCTCTGTTTCTACGCGAACTAGTACCTCAGTTTTGGAGCTATCGAGCTGAAACTTTGCACAGAGTCTTCTTTTTACTGCACGCTGCTAATATGTCGGAACCGACCGGATCGGTGGACTACTTCTTGTAGCTGCCATACTAATGTTCGTTCGGAAAATGGGTTTTCGTAAGAAAAACTGCTTTGTTCTCAATATTACTGCTCTCAAACATGGTCATGTGTAATATTGAATGTTTTTAAGCTGATCTGCGAAGTTTGGTCGAAGTCGCTAACCGTTAAGACAAGCTATTTCAAGTGTATCAAAACTTCGGTACAGACGAAGTTAGCTTTGCCTTTCTCGTTTTTTTTCGTAGAAGTGATATTCGTATGGAGAAAAATAAAAAAGCTTTTTGTATTTTTCGAGGCGATTAGAAAATAAATTTCTTGCGTTTTCGAGCAAAAATTAAATTTTTTTAAAATATTTTTGTTTGTTGTTAGCAAACTACCAAACTGCTTTAAGAACAATGCTTTGTGTGACTATTGAAAATTCAATAACCCTGCGAATCATACCCTGCTTGACTCCATCGAACGTTTGCCAATTGGGACTTATCTTAAAATGTAAGTGTTCCGTATGAACAAAGAGATCTCAGATTCAGTATTATTTACCGATTTGCGAAAAAAAGATCGGATGAACGATAGTTGAGTTATAAGGAAAACAACAAATTATGTTGGGCACACTGACCGCTACGGCGATGGGAAGCACTTTACACAATTTATGGCATTTTTGCCACTTTGTGTGGCTTCCAACTTAAATTGATCAGATATATACAATTATATACAGAGTGTGTTATAGTCGGACTTGACCGACTTCATTTTTTTTTTTTTTATATCCAACTTGTTTTGCCTTATTTAAAAGAACAAAAACAGATGTTGTTGATTAAAAAAAATGGTCAGAACGATTTTAGTACGCAAACCTTTTTACTTTTTAACTGCATTTTTCCAAGCAAAATCGTAAAGATTTAACCATAATCTGATTTTTACTTCAGATAAAACTGAGCCGATTTGGTCTCTGTCAGGGGTGTTCTAAAAATCTCTGGAGATTTTCGTATAAACAATTGACCTTTGAACTAAACTGGGGCTACTTTATTTGCAAAGTGCCAAGAATCAGACCGCCTACTAGATTATGTGATAGATGTGATAGATTATTTGGCTTTCAGCAGGCGGTTTCAAATCGCTCAACTATTGTCATCTAATCTAGTAGCCGGGCATATTGAGCCCCTGAACATATAAATTCAAACAGCTTTAATATGAAATGCTAACGTTTATACGAAAACCTCTAGAGATTTCTAAAACACACCCGTATATTCTATCTTCAGTTGTTGTTTTTGGTTTAAGTATACATATGTATATTATGATTTAACAGCCTAAACTGCCGAATCCTACTTTTTTTAATCTCTTGGCTTCTGTGATTCTTAAGTTCGTACAAGAGAAAGGGAACTGCAGTTTAACACCGAAGTCAATGTTTAAAATGCTTTTGGTTTGTTCTGTCAACTGGCAGATAAATTGATCGATATGCAACATTGCGTTTTCATATTAATTCTAAAAAGATGCCAAAACTATGTAAGCGCGAATGGGACAGGTCTAAATAGGACATTAATAAATTGAATTACGATAAGGTAAATTTGACAAGATGGTGAAAACGGGTCTTAGACCATTTATTTCTTTTTTTCAATTCCGTTCGAAAACCTTACCAGCGCTTAAATCCATGTTTTACTCGCCAGTTAGTCTATATGAAAAATGATAATTATTGACTTGAACTTTGCTATACTTTAGTCATAAAAGTATATAGGGACCACTTTAAAGTAATTTGAAAATAACAATGAGTAAATTAAATTGTAGCCGAAAATGGGATAATCAGAAGCGTGTTCACATTTTAAGGAAACAATTAAATCCACTGTTCCTTTCATCTCAAAATTGTAGAATTTTATAATCTATATTAAATAAATTAAATGTACATTGTAAAATTAACCTAAATATGGTAAAACGGACCCAACATTGTCTAGATGGCATCAGAAAATTTTGAATTAAATCGATTTAGTTTCTGGAATTTCCCGTGTATTGGTTGTTTTTTGTGCATCCCGCCTCCTCTCTCCTTAACCATTCTTTTACATTATATGGTTTAAAAAATTGGTTGACAAAAGTTGAAACCATTCTATATTCCCTATGGGATAAGGGGTGGGTGTAAATGGGTACGTACTACGTAGGCGGAGTTCAATACTGTTCAAAAGCTGTACTGTACTTCACACTACGGCAATAAATTACAAGCGAAACAGTAAAATCAAAATTTTTTTTACAAGTCTTACCTAAACCTACTATTTAAGATTCCAATATACAAGGACAGGCGCAATCAATGCCCAATTCCAAAATGCCTCCCGATGCTTCGATATGGTTTGTTGCCATAATTATTTCTTAAAAACCAACCTAAAACAAAATCTAAGCTTATAACCAACTTGCAGGGAGGAGGACCAGACCCA
Organism: Lordiphosa stackelbergi; assembly: GCA_018904235.1. Lineage (NCBI taxonomy): Eukaryota > Metazoa > Arthropoda > Insecta > Diptera > Drosophilidae > Lordiphosa > Lordiphosa stackelbergi. Next base: position 278,855 of record JAEIFU010000077.1, read on the forward strand.
ACTCCTGCATTAAATTTTACCGAAAGGCTCCGGTAAGAGAGCGATCGCTGGATATGGTTTGGGTTCCTGGCGCCTGTCCTGGCGTCGATGAATTGATGAAAATAGGATTGTTATTAGTGGTGTTAGCGCTGTTGGAGCTTGCATGATGTTGTTGTTGTTGCTGCTGCTGTTGTTGCTGCTGGGCATTTGTGGCTCCTCCCAATTGGAGAATCTGCTGTGTAAGCAGCTGAGTGGGAATGATAACCTGCTGTTGATGCTGTTGCTGCTGGTGTTGATTCTGTTGCTGGGCAGCTGCTGCTGCAGCCGCCTGCTGTTGTTGCATCTGGAGACGTAACAAGTGCAGTTGATTGGCATTGATGGCAATCTGTAAAATAGAAGTTTAGATATTTATTTGCTTGCTGCTCATCCTCAATGGTCTTCTTACCGGCACATTGGTCAGCTCGCCAGTGGGCGTTACCACCTGCTGCAGCAGTTGTATCTGCTGCTGTTGTTGCTGCTGCACTTGTGCCTGCTGCTGGGCGAGATTCTGTAGCAGTGCCTGCTGCTGGCTGGGAGCTGGAGTCGCTGTCAGTTGACCGTTGGGACCGGCGGTAAGTATCAACTGTTGGGTAGGCTGCTGAGCGGCAGTCACTATGTTCAAACCCAGATGATTCTGGGCCGTCTGAGGTTGCGGCTGCTGTCCGGGAAGTGCAATGAAATATTGCAATTGCTGGGCTCCCGCACCCGCTTGCTGAATGATCTGCACCTGCTGCGGTTGCTGCTGCACCTGACTAGCAAAAAGCTCGGGATTCACAGCGCTAAAACTAAGGACTTCAGATGACGAGGTGGTGCCATCCAGCTTGAGGTTAGATGTGGCCGTAGCTGTAGGCACACTGAAATTAGGGGAGGCGGAGACGGCGGCATTGATTGTGCTGGTGCACGAAGAGCTAGAGCTGGAGCTGGTTGCTGCAGCAGATGCACTGGTGCTCGTATCTTTGGCTTTCTGCCCGGATGATGACGACGTTGAAGGCTTTATCTCCTCCCGCGGCACAATATCAATAAGAAAATCAAACTGATCATAATTGGCTATCGCCTGGGCTATATCGGAACGCTGCAAAGTTCGCCGTCGACTCTCCTCGGTGTGCACCCAGGCACGCATAGTAAGCTCCTGTATAAAATATTCGCAGGCCTTTGCAAATAGAAGGGGTGCCTCGCCCGCTATCATTTTGGCATTCTCGTCCAGTTTCATGATCTTTTTGATTCGGGCCAGCGGCAGCACTTGATGCTTAGCATCCACCTGACTAATGCCGGTCACTTCCTGTAGAATGTTGGGCCAAAAGTTGTCAATTGTAGGTGGAGGTTTACGAACCACCTGTGCACGATTAGCCTTTGTCGTTGTGGCTGACTTTTCCTTGGGTCCGGCATTTATGGTCACACTCATGCAGGACGACGACGGAGGCGGAGGAGCTACACTGGTCACTAAAGTGGCCTGCATGGGCATAGTCAGAGTGGTTGGCTGTTGTTGTTGTGTGATGGCCACGGCATTCGTTGTACGCCTCTGCCCATGTGTCGCTGCCTTGCCCGTAGGTGCTCCGGTTATCCCGCCATAGGAAATGGACTCACCTAGTTCCATTTTAATGGGCGTAACGGTAATTGTATTGTCAAACATTGTGGTGGCATTACTAGAAAAAGAAAATAAATAATAGTTTTATGTATTTGTATGTAGTCCAGGGGATGGTATGTGATTGACGGCGGGGAGTTGAGAAGGATGTTTCTCACCTATTTGGCGCCTTATTCGTGTTGCCATTGTTCGTGGCGTACATGGCCAATGGAGTTCACGTGATCCCTAAACGTTTGTGCTGGCTATTGGCGAGGCTTGACAATGGACTTCCTGGCTTGGCTTACAATTATTTGTTTAATTTGTACTGCTAATTCGCAAATGCGTAATGCACACACACACACACATACAGCAGAATAGTGTGACCAAGCGAGCGTAGTAGGAAAATATTATATAAAAGTATGGATGCGCAAAGCGTAACATTTGACCAAAATTATTAGTGAATTATTAGTTCACTTGTCACAGTCTTTCCTGCCAAGAATAGAAATACGAATTTCTGTGAGGTGGATAGTCGTCTTGGTGAAATTTCATAACCAAAGAAGACCAATTTGGGCTCCACCGTTGTTTTCGTATCCCCTTGTAGCTTGTATAATTTATATAAATAAATGTTTTAAATGATTATCAGTCCAAAGTTTGAAATCAACTGAGCTGAAATTCGCAGTAATTATATAAATTGGGATCGATTTTATTGCGTTTTTGATGAAAATGCAATATTATTAGGAACAGCTCAATTAATATATTTTAATATTTGGTTATAATGATGCTTATCTCAGGATCCTGCCTATATAAAAAATTTACATGTAACATTTATCAAGTGTCAAGGTACGGGCACACTATGTGTGGTGGGTCCAGGGATGAGTTGTAATTTATCGATTTAGCAGTATCAATAGCAGAACACCATAACAGCACATTCTCGTGGTAACAGTGGCCGTACGCTTTTAACAGCATTGCCTGACGGTTAACAGCAGAACTCCCTAACAGCACATTGTAGTAGTAACAGTGGACGTGCGCGCTTATCAGCACTGTCCAACGGTTAACAGCGGAACTCCATAACAGCACATTCTGGTTGTAACAGTCGAAGTACGCGGTTAACCGCACTGTTCAACGGTTAACCGTAAAACTCTCTAACAGCACCTTCCAGTAGTAACAGTGGACGTGCGCGCTTAACTACACTGTCCAACGGTTAACAGCAGAACTCCATAACACCACATTCTGGTACTAACACTAACCGTTAGCGCTTAATAGTACTCCCAGACGCTTAACAGAGAGCGGGAAACAAATAATTTAACAGCCATTTTGATTTTCGTGGTCATCAATGATTTAGATGTGCGCCTGCAAGAAAATTGCAAAAAAATTAAAATGCTAAATTATAACAAATTATAGCTGAGAAGCAAAATAAATAATTAAAAATTATGTACATAAAATAGTTAGTGATAAATAT